>JADRCD010189533.1:0-2500 GCA_019843815.1 Montemys delectorum
AAAATGTATGGAGTATTTTCTGAACATTAAATGATTTTATTAATGTACAAACATTGGTTTTATGATAAGGATGAAACTGCACATACCATACTTCAAAACATTTCAAACAATACCATGAAGTCCTTCTCATAAATGTTTGACTCTTTCTTTTAAAATGAAATGTAAAGAGAGTTTTGAAATCAGCAAGGTATAAGAGAAAGCCTAGGACTTCACAAACAAAATGAATCTCACAGTCAACTAGTAAATAGAAAAATTTCTGTTAAATTAAGAACAAAACCAAAGCTACTAGTTATGAGCACTGACTTTGAAATTGTGCTGAAGGCTTGTCCATTCTGTGATTGGAGGAAACCCATGGTAAAAAGGTATGCATTTTAATAGCATTTTGAAGAGGAGTAGTGAACTCATTAGGTGATATCTATGTCACAAACAGGAGACGACACACATTCAGATGTCACAATTTATATGAATCCACATGATTACTACATAAAAAATCAATATGCCAATATAAGGGCAGTTTTAATAAATTAAGAAAAAGAAGAGAACACATAACTTAAAAGATTCTGTTAATCAAGCATAAATTGTGAGAAAATACAGCCCTTGAGGTATAGAAGATAGGAAATAAAAGCATAAAAATATATAAAAGATAAAGAAGAAAATTTAAAACATGTGGAAGAATAGAAAACTCCAATCATTTACTTTAAAAAAGTGTAAGACGAACATTACAAATCTTAAAAGACCGGTTACATTTTTCCCTTTCCATTCAAAATAAGATTTTTTTTTCCCTCACATGCTATATCTGAATTTTCCCCCATTCTACTTCCCGTTTCTCTCCACTTACCCCATCTAGGTCCACTCTCATCTCTCTTTCATCGTGTCAGTTTTCTCATAGTGTCCTTGATCCCTCTGGCTCCTTCAATTCTCCCTCTTTGTTTTCCACAAGAGTCACCAAGCTTCTCCTAATGATTGACTGTGGGTCTTTGTATCTGTTTCCATCAGCTGCTGGGAGAAGCCTCTCTGAGGACCGTTAGGCTAGTTGCCTTTCTTCAAGTACAGCAGAGAATCATTAACTGTCAGGGGTGGGTTCACTCTTATGACATGGGTCTCAAGTTGAGTCACTCGTTGGTTGCCTATTTCCTCAAATTCTGCTCCAACTTTTACCCCAGCACATTCTGTAGGCAGGACAAATTGTGAGTCTAATATTTGTGGTTCGGTTGATGTCCCAGTCTACCTATTGGAAGGCTTATCTGGTTACCGAAGATGGCCAGGCAGGATCCATACTCCCCATTGTTAGCAGTCTTAGCTACTGTCACCCTCATAGATTCCTCAGAGTTTCCATTGTCCTAGGTTTCTAGCTCATCCCAAAGATGCCCACCCCCACCTCTAATCCAGTTGTTTCTCCCAGTTCTCTCTCCCTAGGCCTTTCCCCAACCCATCTGTCCTGTTCCCATCATCAACCTTTCCCAACCCTGTCTATCCATCCCTGGGGGTCTTATCTATTTCCCCTTCTCAGTGTAATTCAAGTATCTCCTCTTGGGATCCCCTTGTTATTTAGCTACACTGGGTCTGTGGACGGTAGTATGTACATCCTGTGCTCTATGGCTAATATTTACATATGAGTAAGTACATATCATATTTGTCTTTCTGGGTCTGTATTATTTCGCTTAGAAAGACCTTTTCTAGTTCTATATTTGCCTGCAAATTTCATAGTGTTATTGTTTTTAATAGCTGGTAATACTTACTAGATAAATGCACATTTTAAAATCCATTCTTTAGTTGAATGACATCTAGATTTTTCCAGTTCCTGCCTATTATGCACAAAGCTGCTATGAACATAGTTGAGCAAGTGTTCTTACAGCTTGGTGAAGCTTCTTTTGTATGAAGCCACTTTTGTATGCCCAAGAGTGGTGGAGGTGGATCTTAATGAGATCTACTTCCAATTTTCTGAGAAACCTCCATATTGGTTTCCAAAGTGGTTGTACAAGTTGGCACTCCCAACTGCAATGGAGGAATGATCTCCTTGCTACACATCCTACACAACATGATATATCACCTGAGTTTTTGATCCTACCCATTTTGATGGGTATAAAATGTAATCTTAGAATTGTTTTGATTTGCATTTCTCCAGTGAATGAGGATGTCAAACATTGTTTTAAATGCTTCTCAACCCTTAGAGATTTCTGTCAAGAATTCTGTTTAGATAGATACCCCAGCTTTTAATTCGGTTACTTAGTTTGTTGATACTTAGTTTCTTGAGTTATTTGCATATTTTGGGTGTCAGCCTTCTGTCTGTTTGTTTCTATTTTACTGATTTCAGTTTGGTTATTTCCTCCCATGTATTCCTCTTACGTATGTTCGCTTCTTTTTGTTCTAGAGGCTTCAGGTGTGCTGATAATTTGCTGTTATGAGATCTTACTAATTTCTTTATGAAGGAAGTTAGTACTGTGAGCTTTCCTCTTAGCACTGCTTTCATTGTGCCCCATAAGTTTTGGTATGTTGTACA
>JADRCD010189533.1:5000-23632 GCA_019843815.1 Montemys delectorum
GAAATCCAGTTTCTGTATATGAGAGAAAGTATATGATTTTAAAGTGGATTTATTTTACTGAGCATGATTTCCAGTTACTCCATTTTCTACAAACATGAAGATATCTTTCCTAACAGCCAAGTAAAATTCTATGTATGAAATATACTTTTCGATTTCTCTTCAATATGCCAACGGGGTTTTCCCCTATTGTAAGTTGCCTTGCTATGTCATAATATGCTTGGCATTTGTTTTTAGACCATATACAATCCTAGTATAAAATCCTAGGTTGACTATTCTTTTCACTCAGCACACACTGATCCATCACTTCAGGTCTGGTACTGTTGATGATGGTACTAAGCAGGAAGCTGCTCCAATCATCAATGAACTGCTCTGATTATTCTAGAACATTCTCTAAGAATTATTTATCCCGATGTCACTTACTCTCATTTTTCTTTATTTCTGCTCCTTCTGGAATTCCAATTAAGCATATGCTGTGTTTTTGTATGATCCTACACTACCATTTTTATCTCTGTTTTATGGCTTCCTTCTCATCCTACCAGTCCATTGTATTTTGATAATTTCTTCTATTAAATCTTGTAATTCACAAATGTTCTCCTTTTTATTCATTCAATTGGCTGCTAAATACACCCATTAGCTCATTACATTTTACTTTCAATTATGTTATCTTTTCTTTGATAGTCTATTTGGTTAATTTTCAAGTCTGCTTGGTGTCTTTTATTGTTCCTCACAACCTGAGGATCTCAAGCCCGTTTTCCTTCAAGCACAGTCAGTACCATAGACTAAGCTGCAGTATTTGAAGCTCAAGCTTTATAGCTCTTGTCTCTGCAGAGAATTTTCTCTTTTAGTACTTGTGTTTGTTTGTTAAATTTAGTTTGTTTGGTTGTTTTTCTTTTTCTTTTTTTTTAACTCAACTCCTTGTCAGCTGCATTTTGACCATGGCATTTATTTGTGTGAATCCTTTAAGGCCACATTGTCATGATCCCCTCCATCCAGCAGTCTTCTGAAAAGCACATTTCCACAGGATCCATCTCAAGGAAACATACAACAGGGCATTTTGAACAGACCAGGTGATGCAACGTGTCCTGCAGGTCAGAATTACTGAGCTTACGATCATATGTTACTATGAGATTTCTCCCGATTTGCTCTGCTCAGTGAAACCGGGGCCTAGCTGTTTTTCTGATCATGTCAGTTTGTGGATGAATTACAAGGAATTTCTGCCTGCAGCTGTATGACTTTGGTACTTAAATTACTTTAATACTAAAGACTTGCAAAACTCAGAGAATTTGAATTCAAAAAAAGATAAATACCCAAATATAGATTTAATAAAAAGAAAAGCGAATAACACACCTCATGGAAGCATAATAAAAATACAATAACTAAAAGCTAAGTTGGACTGAGGGTCAGAATAGGTAGCTTGGAGAAGCAGAGATGCTTGCAACCTATGGTATCTTATATAGTGATCTCTGCAAAGCTGAGTCTTTTGTTTGATTTAATTTGATTTCATTAACTATTAAATGAAAAGACTTTGTTTATTCTAGTTATTTAATAAGTAATTCAATGTATGGTTATAGTTTTTTTTTTAAAAAAACCCTGAATTTATAAAATGATAGCAAATAAACACTATACAAATACAAAACAAAAAGAACATTTAAATACCACAGATGTGAAAACTCATCAGGAATGCTTTAAAAGCAAGCCATGTGGGCTCTTTGTATGTGTTGTGAAACAAACAAATCTTTCGTAACTGTAATTTTTTTGTAATATCATTTGTATTTCTAAATCTACATGGTTAGCTCAAACAGCTGAGGCTAAAATAAATAAATAAAATAAATAAATCAAATAGCCTAAAAACCATAGGTGAAGATGAATCAAATAAAAATATCATGAAGATAAATAGTAAGTTCAAATCATCAAAACATTATACTGTGTAAAGAGAAATTAATAGAATTTTAAGTGTAGTCAAAATAATTCATCTATGTCTTCTGAAACTATCATCCCCACATACACTTTTAATATATATATATATATATATATATATGTATGTATATACATATATACATATCTGTATATATATATATATATACACACACACACAATATAATTGTTTCATATTCTTAGGACTTAAAGATACTTGGTTTAATTATGACTTAAAAACACTTATTATAGACCTTGTTTGGACACTTTGAGGTTGTGATAGACAATTTGATTTACTGTACAGGAATACCCAAGGTTTTCACTTTGTATTACACCTGCAATGATTTGAATAAGAAGTGATTCCATAAGCTCATGTCTTCGAATACTTTGTACCCAGTTGACCTGGAATCTTTAGGAGGTAGATTCTTCCCAGAGGAGAACTCTGAGCTACAACAGACTTTGAGGTTTGATAGGCTGGCCCCACTTCCTCCTGTTGATGGTTCTTGAATGCAGAGAAAACAAAATGGGTTTCTTCCTGACTTCCAGACAGGGATGCCATACTGGGAGGTATATCGTCTGAAACTGTAAGCCAAAATAAATTTTGTCTTTGCTAGATGGCCTGTATTTTATCATAGGAACTAGAACGCAATACAGAAATTAATATTTGGTGTATCAGGGCTATAGCCTGTAGCCATAGAGAAGATGTGGTAAAACATACACCAGTAAACTCTTTCAGACCGCATATTCTCCAGAGAAAACAACCAGAGAACAGCATCACAGCTCTGGTTTTGTTAGTTTATACCAAAATGACAGTTAAATTCTTGCCCACGCACACAAATCTATAGGTGGCTGGAGAATTCATCTTGGACATCAGTTTATGTCACGGAAAGGATTTTCAGATGTTTTTGTCGCTTTGTCACATTTGGACCAAGTCCATTTATGTTCAGATCTTGTACACTGCTGCATGGTTGTGAGGCTGAGTGAAAAGGTATATGTAACACAGAATTAACTTCAAAAGTCTAGCATGTGAGGCAAGGAAATATGATTGTATGAATAAGTTTAGAAAGACAACACTTACTATAAGAGTTCAGAAGAGATTTTATGGCATACTCAATGGTAACTGCACAATACAATGACTCTCGGGGAAGTTTCTAGCACTGCCAGTGTAAGATGGTAGCAACTCACGAAACAACACTTTGTTATTAGGTGGTTGAGTGGAAAGTCAGCATGATCCGGGTGCGTTCATCTCTAAAGCTCTTGACATGTGCATATGGTAGCTAGTACTTAGGTAAACACAAGCATCCTCAAAATGACTACCGTAAAAGTTGAGCAGCCACGGATCTGCATCCCTTCTGGGTGTCTGCGGGACAACTGCCTGATTTCCTGTTGTTCACACTGCTCAGGCCCTCAGACGCTCAAGGGTAGATTTCTCAACAAAACACTCAAGTTGGCCCCAGATTTTCAGAAGGACACAGATTACTCTTTGGACTTAAGTCTTAATTGTAACATCACTGAAAATAGCCCTGAAGTTTTATGAAGGACAGAAGAGCTTTTTGACTCAAATTATTTGAAGATTTAGACCTGATGTAGCATACCAGTCTCCACGCGCTGACATGCGCACCATGTAAACATGAGGCTCCAGACAACAAGTAGGGATATACAAAGCTTCTAAGGACCTCTGTCTGAAACTGGTGAGGCATCAGCCTAGAGAGAGACACTTACTGTGGCTACTCATGTAGTCCAACTCAAAACCAAAGACGGGTAAACAGTGTGAACTTCTAGAGGTGAGACTTGGTAATGGCCCTCAAATACGTAACACACTCCACAACGATGTCTATTAGTAGCAAATGCTGAGATTGGTAAGCAACGATTGAACAATGGAGTTAAGTCAAATGTTTTCTTTTTTTTATTTTATTACATTTTATTCTCAAGTAGAGAAAGGATCCGTAAAATACTGTAAGATTCTCTGGTTCTTGGTTGTAAAAGAAAGATTCTAATTACTTTGACTAAGTGTTTGGATGGTCATTGGAGGTTGCTCACACATACTAATGACTTGGTTTCCCCGAGGACAATGGCAGGAAGCAGGTGATGACTGTCACTTTGAAAGCCTGTGTACCAGAGCTCACCCAGCTGTTAGAGGACCCTACACAAGGATCAAAGAGAACAAAGGAACTGAAGTACTCCCTGATCTCCCTGGCCTTACCGAAGCCACCCCACCCAGATCCCACTTGTGAGTCCCTGACTTCTTAACAGACTTCTCGGGGAGTCTCGAGTGAAGTGGCCAGACCAGACAGGTCAAAGGGCTACTTGGCAGCACACTTCTCTCTCTTCTTCCTTGCCACCTACTGAGGAACCAATCTGAGTGTGGGTTCCTATGAGACCCTGAAAGAAACAACCCGGATTCTGCCATGTGGGCTTCATTCTCAGAACACTCCCCCCACCCCCACCCCTCACCTCCGGCTTGGGCCCCGTAGCGCTGGGGCCAGAAATTCTGCTTGTCCACTGTAGTGTTGTCCACCCGCCCGTGGCGTTAATAACTCTTCTAATAAATTCTTACTCCCAGCAAAAGAAAAAAAAATTCTCTTGTGCTGTAACCCTGGACCTGGAACATGGACTGTGACAAGTGCAGCAGAGGAGAGGATGCCCACACAGAGAGAGAGGTAGGCAGCACTATAGCAGATCTGGAGAACACCCTGCCCTCCAGGCTAGAGCTAGAGTCCCATGCTGAGCCTGTCAACAAGAACACAATGAAACCTCGCAAGGGTCCCTGCACAGATCCTGTAAGCATGTCAGCATATGAAAGCATTCTTTCCGTATTTTCTTCATGCCCCTCTGGTGGAGATGCTGGACAATGGCCCTGAACCTGTGTGACTCCTCTTCTTGTGCAGCTTCTGCTTGGTTCCTTCCCATTCCCTCAGAAGAGCTCTGCTTCCACAGTCATCTCATAATCTAAAGGGTTTGAGGACTGTTCTTGTCGGCTCTCCTGTCATTTACTACTTGACTGTTTCAGGGACATCCTATTTAAAATGAAGCTTCTTCCATCTTTACTCTTGAGCTGCCTGCTATGTTAGAGTATGCAAAAACCAGCACTGACTCTGACATCATAAGATTTACAGAGCCTGGAGGTCAGAAGAGAAAACTGTGTTGGATCCCTTTGATTTCTTATTGTCTCTGAGTATTGTTCATATATTGAGGAAATTATTCAAAAAAAACATATTCCCTCTACATGTTCTGATTCTAAAACATTCAAACATATCCTAAATTGAATGAAATCAAAGGATGAATTACATTATGCAATAAAGGGTACAACAGTAATTGCTTGTTCTTATATCCTTTCTCCTTCTCCATAAGACAAAGCCATGGAAGAGATTAGATCTGACCCTCTTTTATGCATGTGATATATTTTGTTTGCTTATTTCACAAGAGAATTTTTTTCATTAGTATATTCTGGTTTTCAAATGTTATATAAGTAGATAAAGCAACAATCTATGAATTAATTGGGCATGACACTTTAGAAACTGTGACATGATCTGTGTAATTACAGGACAGGTATCTCTCTGGCTTGGAATTACCAAGTAGAATACTCCGGCTGGCAAGTAAGCTCTAGGGACCCACATGTCTTGGTTTTCCTGGCTCTGTGACTACAGCTGCTGGCCACTGTGTTCTGGGGATTTTTCACATAGGTTCTGGATATTGACTTCAGGTTCCTGAACTTGCAACAGAAAAGCTCTGCTGACTGGCTTATGTCTGCATTCCTTAATAGTGATCCTGCAATAAAACTAAAATGATCACTTAAAACATACATTCTAACACTTTAATATGAAATGAATAAAACTGAAATAACAAAATACGAAGAAAGCAACTAACTGAGAAAGAAAGAAGTATAGCAATAAAAACCATGCGTGTTTTTAATTTGATTACACAAAGAACAGTCCATTGTAAGCCAAGAAAAAGTGACAGGGTTAGAATTGGAAGTGTGTTTGTTATGTTCATGCCCACTTACTGTGGTATATTTATGAGACCTAGAATCATATACGAGTGCTAACGAGTAAATCATAATTCTCACTGTCGGAATCACTTTTTAACATGTAGACTAATTTCCAAGAAACACAGAACATGTAAGCCTTTGTAAATCTGTGAGCTGAAGCTTTTATTACATTTTGCTAGGTGTTCCACAGCTTGGGGATCTCCATCAATCTCTGCTGAGAGGTTAGAAGAATGTTAAGGGTTGTGGAAATTTCTGGTCATTGCCGTAGGTGGTCTGGATGTAACTGAACGGATGAAGCTGAGAAGGGAGGTCAGCCTTTTAAACTGTCAAACTCCTATGACAAGTTCACCCCTCTCATCTCTGCTTATGACAAGCCTACAACCCTTACTAAGCACAATGTGGTGACATTTCTTACATGGTGCCGCCTATTCCCAGGAGAAATCAGACCAAGAATGTCAATAATCCAAACTGTATTCAAGCCGTAGTGGATCCCATCAGCAAATATCAACCACCTCTCTACTTCTGTGCACTATAAGAAATAAAAGAAAGAAACACTTTGTTCCTTCAGCACCTTTCAAAAACATTTTGCCTTTTTAAAAACATGGTCTTAGATCACCGTGTCCAGTGTTACTTAGTATACAAAAGGCCCATCTCACCCATTTCCTTAACTCAAAGTCCTCTCTACACAGAATTTCTGCCATCTACATTATTTGTTCAAATGTTTTATTTGGAATCAAAAGATGAATCAATTAATTATATGGCACATTTTGCTTAGATCCCCCAAACTGCTGAATTGTATAATGAAATTGTTTTAGCCTGTTGTGCTAATGGAAATACAAAGTCCAATTTATTCAATTTTTAAAGGAAGACCACACAGTTGGTATTCTAAATCTTTTTCTAAAAAAGTATAAAATTTTAATTTAGACATAATTTTCTCAGTTTCACATCTGAGTAGAAAGAATTTTTGATTTTTTTTATAAGTTTATAAGAAGATTATTTGATTTTAGTGACTTAGTCCCACAACTTTTTTACATGGTGAAAAAGGAGTTCCCCATACTTTAGCTTCTTTTACTTCTCAACAATCCAAATGAACATGTAAATTATTATTAAAGACACAGTTAATGTGTAAAGACATAGTTGAAGCATGAATTAGATATGTAAGCAAATATAAACAGCAAAGTTAATGAAAAGGAGTAACACTAGTCAATATCTCTATCTACCTTTCTTGAAAATTAAGAATCATATTATTTTATATTTTTAAATTATACACAATACATATATATATATATATATATATATATATATATATATATATATGAGAGGGAGACAGAAAGAAAGAAAATCTTAGAGAAAGTTAAGACTCTTGGACTAAAGATGCTCCCAACAATAACCATAGGCTAACAAAAATTCGAGTTCTGAGCACAAGAAACCTACTTTGTTAATGGTTTGGCAGAGTAGTCCAAGTGACTCCCGAAACATATAGCCCTTGGTTGACCCTCATGGGTTGAGGGTGGGCCCTATTGCTTCAGTCTCCATACACTTAGGACATAAGACTTCAGTGCTTCAATCTCTATCTTACCTGAAAATCTAATTCCTATGGTCTACTTTCTATGACTCCAGGAAATACTGTGGAAGTCGGCTGAAAGAGGAGAGCAATTAAACACTACTACCCAGTGGCAGTACCTATGTCATTATACTAAAACTTAAGACAGTATTATTACCAATTTATTTATAATTTTAAATTTTATTTAGTGGGATCTGAACATCATTACATTAATTACATGTATTATATATGTACATACACATACAGACACACACACACACACACACACACACACACACACTCACTCACACACACTCACACACATCTCTATAGGTTAGAGCACCTGGCAGTGATATTGTAGCTGAGAAATGCATGAAGAGCAAACCTTCACAGGCCCAGCTAAAGACTTGAGCATATCAAATCAAAGCACACCTATGCCCTTGACAAAAGAGTGTTCTGATTCAATTAAAATACTGAATTTTGTATTATAAAGTTCCTTTTAGTAACCCTAGAGAGAATAAAAGTTGATGTTCATAAATACATTTTTAAATTTATTTTTGCTTGTGGGATTTAAGAAAATTTCATCAAAATCATTTTTCTGAGCTTATTATTTCAACAAGAAGAAATGCTCTGCAGGCTTTTGTTATTAAATAATGTGCTTATAGTGTGATAATTTATGTCTAGTTCGTTAAGCAGGTGTTCTGGGCAAGATAATATAGGGGAAATGGCAAACATGACACACTGTTTTCCATTAACCCCTCTGGCACTGGCAGCCGGAAGTTCCCCTTATGAAGGTTAATCTACTTTCCTTAATGCTTAGCATTTTCATATCACAGCTCTGGGTACCAAGGGTTTTCTATTTGAAGTACATGGAAAGCATGTGGCAATTTTGAACACCCAGTTAGTTATCCCTTATGAAAATCAATTGATAAAAGTCAAAGCCGTGAAACTCACAAAGGCTTTGCAGAGTGTTTCATACCAAACCAGGAAGCCGTATTGTTCTTTAGAAGTACTGAGACTGTAAGCTCACTTTTATTAAATTTAGGAAAGAATATAAATATGTAAACAAATGGTATTACAGATACATAAATGTATGCTATTTTCACCCCTTGGTAATTTCCTTGAACCAGCGCTTAGGGTTATTTAAAAAAATAATCAGGAAAAGTGAAATTTCAAAGGAAAAGGGAGGGAATATGAATATATCTATTGACTTACATACCCAGAGTTATACACACAGAGACAGCTGACCTCCCTGGTAAATTCCCTCACTAGATCACTTTGTCAATTGGATATAAGTTGCTTTGAACATTATGTATGATTTGTAGTTTGCAGCATCTCTCACAGCCCTACTACCATGATTTCTCATCTGCTTTACTCCATTTCTCAAGTCCCCACAGTTGTGTGAATTAGTAAATCCTACCTAGCCATTTGTCTCTGCAAATTATGGCCCATTAACCTTCCTTACTTGGTTTAATTTTTTCAAAATTCAATATTGCCATAGGTAGTATTGCTCATATTTAAAGCCATTCTAGTCTTTGGCAAAGGATCGAAGAAAATGCAACTTACAAAAACAATCATTTCAAGAAATATTGATAAAATAACTGATCACTCCTACCACACAAAGTCATATATGGAAACTCTAAGCACAAACCTCACACATTCACAGAAAAGCCTTGCTGTCCATGAATAAGTAGATGAGAGATTTCAATTTTTATACGTTGGAAATGTATCCATGAAGATAGGAGATTCTCAGTTCAATTTCATATTAGATAAAAACAGGACTAACTGAGAAAGAAGGAATAGCTATTTAAGTATATCACATTCCACACAACTCTAAAGAAAAAAAGTGAATGGTTAACTTGCACATAACAACAGAAACTGAGGAAACCCAAAAAATCATAAGATCCTACCACAAAAGCCTATACTCAACAAAACTGGAAAACTTGGATGAAATGGACAATTTTCTAGAAAGATACTAGGTACCAAAGTTAAATCAAAATAAGATAAATGAGCTAAAGAGTCCCATATCCCATAAAGAAATAGAAGCAGTCGTTAATAGTCTCCCAACCAAAAAAAGCCCAGGACCAGATGGGTTTAGTGCAGTTTTATCAGACCTTCAGAGAAGACCTAATACAAATACTCCTCAAACTATTCCACAAAATAGAAACAAAAGGTACTCTACACAATCCATTCTATGAAGCTGCAATAACTCTGATACCTAAACCACACAAAGACCTAACAAAGAAAGAAAACTTCAGACCAATTTTCCTTATGAATATTGATGCAAAAATACTCAATAAAATTCTTGCAAAGTGAATCCAAGAACACATCAAAACGATGATCCATGATGATCAAGTAGGCTTTGTCCCAGGAATTCAGGAATGTTTCATATATGGAAATCCATCAACATAATTCACTATATAAACAAACTCAAAGAAAAAAATATGATCATCTCATTAAATGCTGAGAAAGCATTTGGCAAAATCCAACACCCTTTCATGATAAAAGTCTTGGAAAGAGCAGGAATTCAAGACCCACACTTAAACATAGTAAAAGCAATATACAGGAAACCAGTAGCCAACATCAAACTAAATGGAAAGAAACTTGAAGCAATCCCACTAAAATCAGGGACTACACAAGGCTGCCCACTCTCTCCCTACCTATTCAATATTGTACTTGAAGTCTTAGCCAGAGCAATTAGACAACAAAAGGAGATCAAAGAGATACAAATTGGAAAGAAAGAAGTCAAATTATCACTATTTACAGATGACATGATAGTATACTTAAGTGACCCCAAAAATTCCACCATAGAACTCCTAAACCTGGTAAACAGCTTCAGCAAAGTAGCTGGATATAAAACTAACTCAAGCAAATCAGTGGCCTTCCTCTACACAAATGATAAACAGGCTGAGAAAGAAATTAGGGAAACAATACCCTTCACAATAGTCACAAACAATATAAAATACCTTGGTGTGACTTTAACTAAACAAGTAAAAGAACTGTGTGACAAGAACTTCAAGTCTCTGATGAAGGAAATCAAAGAAGATCTCAGAAGATGGAAAGATCTCCCATGCTTGTGGATTGGCAGGATTAATATAGTAAAAATGGCCATCTTGCCGAAAGCAATCTACAGATTCAATGCAATCCCCATCAAAATTCCAACTCAATTCTTCACAGACTTAGAAAAAGCAATTTGCAAATTCATCTGGAATAACAAAAAACCTAGGATAGTGAAAACTATTTTCAACAATGAAACAACTTCTGGTGGAATCACCATCCAGGAACTTAAGCTTTATTACAGAACAGTTCGGATAAAAAAACAAAACAAAACAAAACAAAACAAACAAACAAAAAACAAAAAACAACAACAACAACAACAAAAACCCTGCATGGTATTGGTACAGTGACAGGAAGATAGATTAGTGGAATAGAATTGAAGACCCAGAAATGAACCCACACACCTATGGTCACTTAATCTTTGATAAAGGAGCTAAAACCATCCAGTGGAAAAAAGATAGCATTTTCAACAAATGGTACTGGCTCAACTGGCAGTTAGCATGTAGAAGAATGGAAATCGATCCATTCCTATCTCCTTGTAAAACACTCAAGTCCAAGTGGATTAAGGACCTCCACATAAAACCAGACATACTGAAACTGATAGAAGAGAAAGTGGGGAAGAGCCTTGAGTACATGGGCACAGGGGAAATTTTTCTGAACAGTATACCAATAGCTTATGCTCTAAGATCAAGAATTGACAAATGGGACCTCATAAAATTGCAAAGCTTCTGTAAGGCAAAGGTCACTGTCAACAGGACAAAACGGTAACTAACAAATTGGGAGAAGATCTTTAACAATCCTATATCCGATAGAGGGCTAATATACAATATATAAAGAACTCGAGAAGTTAGACTCCAGAGAACCAAATAGCCCTCTTAAAAATGGTGTACAGAGCTGAACAAGGAATTCTCAACTGAGGAATACCAAATAGCTGAGAAGCACCTGAAGAAATGTTCAACATTATTAGTCATGAGGGAAATGCTAATCAAAACAACCCTGAGATTCCACCTCACACCAGTCACAATGGCTAAAATTAAAAACTCAGGTAACAGCAGATGCTGGAGAGTTTGTAGAGAAA
This sequence comes from Montemys delectorum, assembly GCA_019843815.1. Taxonomy (NCBI): domain Eukaryota; kingdom Metazoa; phylum Chordata; class Mammalia; order Rodentia; family Muridae; genus Montemys; species Montemys delectorum. The sequence goes on from JADRCD010189533.1 coordinate 16,581, forward strand.
GAGGAACACTCCTTCATTGCTGGTGGGATTGCGAGATGGTACAACCACTCTGGAAATCAATTTGGCAATTACTCAGGAAATTGGGGATAGTACTACAAGAGGACCTAGCTATACCATTCCTGGGCATATACCCAAAAGATGCTCCAACATGTAATAAGGACATATGCTCCACTATGTTCATAGCAGACTTATTTACAATAGCCAGAAAATGGAAACAACGCAGATGTCCCTCAACTGAGGAATGGATACAGAAAAGGTGGTACATTTACACAATGGAGTAGCCCTGAAGATCAGAATACTCAAAATACAATCTACAAACCACAAGAAACTCAAGAAGAAGGAAGACCAAGGTGTGGATACTTCCTTCCTTCTTAAAAGGGGGAACAAAATACCCATGGAAGGAGTTGCAAGGACAAACTATGGAGCAGAGACTGAAGGAAGAACAATCCAGAGACTGCTCTACCTGGGAATCCTTCCCAAATTTAATCACCAAATCCAGACACTATTATGGATGCGGACAAATGCTGGCTCATGGGATCCTGATATAGCTGTCTCCTGAGAGACTCTGACAGTGCCCAACTAATGTAGAAGTAGAGTCTCACAGCCGTCCATTGAACTGAGCCCAGGATCCCCAATGGTGGAGCTAGAGAAAGAACCCAAAGAGCTGAAGGGTTTGCAGCCCCTTAAGACAAACAACAATATGAACTAACTAGTACCCTCAGATCTCCCAGGGACTAAACCACCAACCAAAGAGTACAAATGTTGCGACTCATGGCTCTAGCTGCATATGTAACAGAGGATGGCCAAGTAGGTCATCAATGGGAGGAGAGGCCCTTGTTCCTGTGAAGGTTCTATGCACCAGTGTAGGGGAATGCCAGGGCCGGGAAATGGGAGAGGGTGAGTTGGTGAGCAGGGGGCGGGGGGAGGGGGCAAGGTTTTTTGTTGTTTTTTGTTTGTTTGTTTGTTTTTGTTGTTTTTTTTCCCTAGAGGGGAAACCAGGAAAGAAGATATAATTTGAAATGAAAATAAAGAAAATATCTAATAAAAATATCACATTCCACACAACTCTAAAGAAATATGTGAATGGTTAACTTGTACCAAAATCAACATAAGAAACTAGCAATGCCTTTAGTCTTGGTGATACACATTCATAGTCAAGATATCAATGCCCAGTATTTTAAGTAAAAGGCATAAGAATAAACAGACTATGCTGCAGATGAAAACTTTTTCACAAGAGCCTGAGGTTACTAAAAACACTCATTTCTTATCATATTCCCTGAACAGCCATCTTATGTCCATGAGCAGAGTATATGGTCATTATCTATATAGTTTATTGCATTAAAGATGAAAGGCCATATGGTGCTCTTTTTTAATTTGATAAATGGAAATGTGAGCTAGAATATCAAACACATACTTTAAATCAAGGACCTAAGTTGCTTCACCTGATTCTACTATTTCTCAGTCAAATAAGATGCCCAGAAAAAGCTAACCAGAAAAAAAATATTATTGGTGTTTTGCCTTTTGTCTAGCAAAAATGAGAATCCAGAACCAGAAAATGAGATAAAACTGATCATTTATGTGATGAGTCATAACTGTCAGGCTAGTATTTTCAAATAATTTGAATTTATTCATGGATATATTTGCCTGTACACATTAGCTAGTAATTTTTGCAAAAGTAACTTTGTGCCACTTTAGTCTTCTTTGATATCAGCTCACCTCTTGACATGTGAGATAGTCTCTACCCTAGGCATCCCTGCCTGGACCCAATGGTTCTGATAGAGATGCTGAGAAGGACTTTTATTCTAGAAACTTTCTTATGGATTTCTTGGCAATTAGTTGGGATCAAGGCCAACCAACATATTAGGACTGCAAATGGTGAGACAAAGTCCTCATAAACTAAGTCAGATGAGGGAAGAGTTTATGGACTTTCAAGATGATGTGCAACGACATCAGTCACTCGTTTGCTTACCTACCAAGCTCAGTGAAACAGTAAAGTCATGGAAAAATGAAAAGCAGCTGTGTGTTTATGTCATAGAGAGCCATGACATTGTGGGTGAGGGGGAATGGCAGACGGACGGTTCATGGGACTAAGCTCTCAGCCATGAGAAGTGGGGAATAAGAAAAAGCCTAGTCCAGGCTGGCCTCGAACTCGTGATCCTCCTGCCTCTGCCTCCTTCAGCAAATCCTACCGGCGTGCGCTACCACTTAGGACGAACAACAATTACTAACTAGTACCCTCAGAGCTCCCAGGGACCCAACCACCAATCAAGGACTATACAAGGTTGCATTGAATGTACTGGCAGCAGGTATATAGTAGAGGATTGCAAATTCGATCATCAATAGGAGTAAAGGACCTCAGCCTTGTGAAGGTTTTGTGCCCCAGTGTAGGGGAATGCCAGGGCCAATAAGTGGGAGAGGGTGGGATGACAGGCATGGGGAGGGGGGAGGCAAAAGGGGTTTGTTCTTGTTTTTGTTTGTTTGTTTGTTTGTTTTGGAGGGGAACCTGGGAAAGGGAAAATGTACATGTAAATAAAGAAAATACTTAATTAAAAAAAAAAAAGAAAAGAAAAAGCCTAGTCATTCGAGAGTCTGCATTCATAGAAAGAAAGCAAGAGATCTTGAAGATGAATAAGTCAAAAAGAATTTTATCCAGCTCCCAAATGTTACTGATAGTTCAAGTAAGAGGACATATGAGAAATGCATAGCTCAATAAGCTTCTTACAACTCACCATACAGCCCCCAATGTCAGCATATCTACACAAAAAAGAAGCATCTCTCCAAGTTTTGAAAGCTGCTTATGCTCTGAGAAGTCTTTTTCTAACTTTACTCCTCCAAGTCTGACTCCTGCATTCTAATAATTTTCACTAGCAGTCCTTTCTACGTGAATCCATCATGCTCAATAGCTCAGCAGATACTGAGAAGACCTTTCTAGGACTCAGATCAAATAGTGATTAAAAGTCTTCAGTGGCAAATTAACTTGCCTGGATGTGAGGCTTAGCTCCTCCATCCACTACTTATGAAGTAGGTGAAATTAAGAAACTCAGCTTCTCCACTTGTAAAATAGGGAGCCTTGTTACTAATGGCATTATTTATAGGGTTACAGTACTTGTGTCAATGCTTGATATATGACAAATCCACTGGTTCCTATAAGTTACAAAGCCTGGAAAGCTATCATTTGTAAGGATAGGTCAATTACCTTTGGCCAGGTTCTATCTATATAAGATACATACAGACAAGGGTTTTTGATGGCGAGGTGCTGATGGGGGGCAATATGGTGAGCAGCAGAAAAGCTTATGAGCTAAGCGTTTATCAAATGGCCTTTTATTTGAACTATCAGAAATATTTAGGACACTGAGTAAAAACATGACCTTTTGTACGAAGAAAAAAATGTTTCCACTGAGGACTCATCACAGCTTAGGAGAGAAAGAGGAGGAGAAAAAGCAAAACAAATATAACCTAATTGAAAGAGAAGAACAAACATCTAAGCTAAGCTGCTCAAATAGGAAACACATTGAAAAACAATAAATATATAACTTTATAAAAGAGCTCCATGTAATTGTCAAGATTCTATGAAAACATACATTCATTAGCAAGATAAAATTGTAGGTTAGTTTATAAAATTTTAGAAAAAATTTTTATTTTTTTAACTTTTATTGCATTATGATGAGAAAAGTTACATGATTTCAATTTATCTGAATTCGTTAACATTTAAATACATATTTAAGTAAATAGAATTAAATCACATTCTTCTTTCTCTTTTGTACCCCAACTCCTCCCAGAGGAGTGAAAATACATTTTTCTCAATATAAATTGTAATAACTCCAAACACATTAACTGTATATTTCAAAATAATATATCACTACTAGTATTTTCTTAAATGAACATAAATATATAAAGTCTTTTTGATTGCTTGTTTGTTTTGTATTTAGTAGAGCTTAAAATCTTGGCTCTTACTATGGTACAAGCCCAAAATAGGAAAAATTTTTAGACATTGGATTTCATTGTAATAAGGCTCTACTTCAATGACCCTCAAATCACCGAAGGATTTTACCTCCATCGCAGCTGAGAGTTGACAGTTCTGCTGCACCAAGGAATGCATTGTAGGCACAATTTTGGATGCAGATTTCCTGCTATGGTCAAAGCTATTTGATTTGAGTGAGTGACTTTATTCTCAGGCCACAGAAAACAGGTTACATTCATTTAAGAAATAGTGTATGTATTAAGATAGTCTGTCCATAAAGTCATTCACCAATTGTTTCAATGAACAATGGTTCTGCTTGGAGGGTGGCATAGACATTAGGTGAGGGTAAGAATTTGGTTCATTAGCTGTGATAATTTGGAAAAGCATTCATCTCAGAGAAAGACTAACTTTTAAAGTCTTCTTCAAACTTGATACAAGAGTTACAAACATCAAGCAAAGCATTCAGTCTTACTCTTCGTTGTTCTCTTACAAGCCACCTCCCTAGTTAATCGTCTATGTTTATTTTGGGTATATAAATAATTTTGAAATATATAAGCTGTTCTGAAAATCATAGTATAGTGTAAAAACATGAAATAAACAATACTACTAATATAGAGGCTGAGATAAGAGAAGCAAGATTTCAAGACCCTTATGTTGTACACAGCAAGACACTGTCAAGAACAAACAAGCTGAAAGTGTATATAAAAAGGTGAACAATATTGGACCTATTTCTCCAATTACCAAATTAGAGAGACCATTGGATGACAATCAACAAATTTCTAATTCCTCATATTTTTGGATTTCAATCGATTAGGATATGTTGCTAATATTAATTTTCAAATTAAGATATTAAGAAAAAGTAATTGTCACTTCCTGTTGTTTTTGTTGTAAGAGGTGGAATTAGATTTGTGTGGATTTGTTGAAAGATTACTTTCTTGCTTCTTCTAGAGTATAGTTTTGCTCCTTATGTTGATGTTTTCCATCTATTATCCTTTGTAGGGTTGGATTTGTGGAAAGATATTGTGTAATTTTGTTTTGTCATGGAATGTCTTGTTTTCTCCTTCTACGGTAATTGAGAGTTTTGCTGGGTATAGTAGCCTGGACTGGCATTTGTGTTCTTGTAGGTCTATATGACATCTGCCCAGGATCTTCTAGCTTTCATAGTCTCTGGTGAGAAGTCTGGTGTAATTCTGATAGGCCTGCCTTTATATATTACTTAACATTTCTCCCTTACTGCATTTAAAATTCTTTGTTTAGTGCATTTGGTGTTTTTATTATTATGTGTCTGGAGAAATTTCTTTTCTGGTCCAGTCTATTTGGGGTTCTGTAAGCTTCTTGTATGTTCATGGGCATCTCTTTCTTTAGGTTAGGGAAGTTTTCTTCTATAATTTTGTTGAAGATATTTGCTGGCCCATTACATTGGGAATCTTCACTCTCTTCTATACCTATTATCCTTAGGTTTGGTCTTCTCATTGCATCCTGGATTTCCTGGATGTTTTGGGTTTGGAGCTTTTTTGCTTTTTGCATTTTCTTTGACTATTATGTCAATATTTTCTACGGTGTCTTCTGCCCCTGAGAGTCTCTCTTTTATCTCTTATATTCTGTTGGTGATGTTTGCATCTATGACTCCTGAATTCTTTCCTAGGTTTTCTCTCTCCAGGGTTGTCTCTCCTTCTGATTTATTCATTGTTTCTATTTCCATTTTTAGATTCTGGATGGTTTTGTTCATTTCCTTCACCTGTTTAATTGTGTTTTCCTGAAGATCTTTAAGGTATTGTTGTGTTTCCTCTTGAAGGGCTTCTAGCTGTTTACCTGTGTTCTCCTGTATTTCTTTGAGGGTGCTGTTTATGTCTTTCTTAAAGTTCTGTATCATCATCATGAGAAGTGATTTTATATCTGATCTTGCTTTTCCAGTGTAATGCAGTCCAGTGTCCAGGACTTGCTATGGTGAGAAAATTGGGTTCTGATGATGCCAATTGACCTTGGTTTGTGTTGTTTAGTTTCTTACGCTTGTCTGCTGCCATCTGGTTATCTCTAGTGCTACCTCCCCTTGCTAAATCTGACTGGAGCCTGTCCTTCCTGTGATCCTGATTGTGTCAGAACTCCTCAGCGTCAAGCTGTCTCTGGGATCCTATGATTCTGAGATCCTGTGATCCTGGGCTTGTTAGAGCACCTGGGAGTGCAGCTTCCTCTGGGTGTTGTGGGACTGGCTGCAGAGCTTGCGCCCAAGGTCTGCTCAGGACACCAGCCCAGAGAGACCAGAAGGAACCAGAACCACTGGACTCATGGAGTTCCTATGTGCCTGGTCCTGCTGGTCCCAGTTACTCCCAGTTTTGGGACAGATGTTGGGTCCTTCTCACCTCTGAACCTGGGCATGTCAGAGCACCTGGGAGTAGAGCAGAGAGACCAGAAGCTAAAAATTCATTATTATTTATAACTAACTACAATGAAAAAATAGAAAGTTTAACAAAGAAAATAATTATTAACATAACAAAACTCAGAGAGAAGCCTTATGATAGGTGTTCTTAGTCATATATGCACACATGTGTGAACACACACTTGCTCATAAGCACAGGTGCTTGTGCACACACACATACACACACAGACACACACACACAGACACACACACACACAAACACACACACACACACACACAGACACACACACACACAGACACAGACACACACACACACACACACACACACACTTCTCTGTGCATAGACATATTGTGTGTCCTGTAGTGCTGCCACAACAATTGTACTGGTACTTCGGTAGTCACTCCTTACCTCCTACATCCTTTCCAATTTTAGTGAGCAAGGTAAGTGAAGACACAAATCCTGATGATTTTATCTGGTCCACATATCATAGCTCAGCTAAAGTTTCTTATCTCTGGGGGAATGCAGAAAGGATATATTTTTTCTTTGTTTATTTGAGAAAAAAAAAGGTGGAGGGGCTTTTCATACAATACATCCTGATCACAATTTTAATTCCTCCATGTCATCCCGATCCTTCCCATCTCTCTAGTCACCTTACAATACACCCTTTCTCTCTCTCTCTCTCTCTCTCTCTCTCTCTCTCTCTCTCTCTCTCT
>JADRCD010189535.1:5142-26986 GCA_019843815.1 Montemys delectorum
ACACACACACACACACACACACACACACACACACACTCCTTTACCCCCCTATTGATTCCGTTCTGCTAGGTCCTGGCTAAGCAACTTCACAACTGAGCCCAGCAACTGCTACCCAGTCTGGGCTCTCCTGCCAGCCAGTAGCCGCCTTCTCATAGGCATCACTGAGACCTGGAGACCACTGGGAGATCACAAATCGGTGATTCCTCTCTGGCATGCCATCCCTTCTTGTATCCCACAGTCAGTTCAACATCCAGTTGGCCCCAGGGCATTCCAAAGAGCAGTGTTTGTGTGTGCCTGCATGCACACATTTGTTCGTGTATGTGTGAGTGCATACATACATGTGGTCTTGGGCTGTTGCTCTCTCTGCATGGGGTCCTGGCCCTGACACGGTCTCTGCGAGGGCAGACATGGAGCTATGTTGGACCAGAAGAGATGAGGACAGTCCCATCCAGGCACCCAGGCTACCAGCTTGACAGATGGGAAGGGTTTGGGCTGGAACTGAATGCTCTAGATGAGAAAGAACACTAACTGAGGTCACCACTTCTGGGACTCCAAGTCCTTCCTCCCTCCCTGTCCACACTGAACTGACCTGAGAGAAGGCAGGCAATGGGGGAGGGTATGGGAGTGTGGGTAGGTGTAGGGGTGGGTGTGGGGCTCACAATAAGGGGCGGTACTCACAGCGAAGGGAGCCTCCCATAAGACACTCAGAAGTCCTCCATCACTTGCCATTCCTCCTCCCTCTCTCCATCCATCTATCCATCCCCCAACTGTCTATCCCTCCCTGCTTCCATCTCCCATCCACCTATCCTTCTGTTTGTGGTCCATCTCATGTCTGTTAGTTGACTCTGAGGTTGAAGCTAGCCACATGTGACGTGTGGCCCTGCCTTTGAGGGAAGCACTCTTGAGAAAGATGAAGAGCCAGGGAGCCCAGGCTAGCCTACAGCCAGGCTTTCGAGAATCCTAAGCTGTTTGGGGAGTGTGGTAAGCACAAGCAGACAGCTAGGCTCAGGTAAACCATGAGAGGACAGGGGAACTGACCAGGGCTACAGGGATGTGGGTAGACAGAATAGAAACAGCTCACACTCTGCAGGTGTCCATGTGACCACTGGGTCACACAGGTGCCCCTAGTAGCAGGCACAGGTCATGAGAGGCCTGTCTCAATTGCCTGACCAGTGATCCCAGTCCAAACCCCTCATCCAGCCAAGCCCATTGCCTGCCAGAGGCACTGGCCCTGAGGCCCTTTTCCCAGCCCCTGCTTAACACAGGCCAAGCCTCACCTGCATGTTGGAAATGTCTGTAAAGGCAGGCTGGGCTTGTCATTCTTTGCTTTATTAAAGTTCAAGTGTGTTGGACTGAGAAGAAGGCTTTGGTCTAAAATAAACCTGAGTTGCGTCAGCATGTAGACTGGCTCTGGAGGCTGGAGGTTGGCTCTGCAGCAGCTGAGGGGCAGCTGCATAGCCCAGGGGCTGTCACCAGAGGGTCAAGAGCTGTTTTCAGGAGCTGAGCCACCCCCTCCTGAGAACCTCATGAGGGCCTGCTGGTGCCTTTTACAGTGGTGATGGCCAAGGCCATAGCATGTAAGCTGTTTATCCAGGATACAGGCATGGCATGGGCTGGGCCCGTAGGGACTGTGGAACAAATAGCTGGATGGGGAGTAACTCATGGGGCTGGAGGGCTGGGGTAGAACTGGCTTAACCCTCTTCCCTTTCTTGGGGCTCCAAAGGACCAAGATTCCAGGACCATGGTTTAAAAATGCTTGCATCTAGGAGTTACTGAAGGAGGAGCTGCCAAGGGCCCAATGGGGCATCATTCCTTGAATTCATCAAGCTTGGAGCCATCTTGATGTTTGAGCAGAGATGCTCTATGTGTCTGTGTGATTCAGAAACAGGAGGGGGTGGCTTAGAGAGGACAGCTCTTGACCTGGTAGTGATAGCCCATGGGCTACGCAGCTGCTCCTCTTGGAGAATTACAGCATAGACCAACCTTCCCACCAACTCTGTGTGCGTGTACGTGTGCGTGTGCGTGTGCGTGTGTGTGTGTGTGTGTGTGTGTGTGTGTGTGTGTGTGTGTGTGTAGGCCATAGGTCTTGTTGGTGCTGTCCATTGGAAGTAGTTCTGAAACATTCTCTCACTGGCCTGAAACTCACCAACTAGACTAGGCTGGCTGGCTAGTGAGCCCCAGGGATCTACCTGTCTCTGCCTTTGTTGCACTGGGCTTACAAGACTGAAGTGCCATGCCTTGCTTTATCTGTGGGTACCTAAGACTAGACTCAGGTTCTCATGCTTGCAAAGCAAGCATTTACTGGCATAATCTCCCTAGCTCTCTAGAGGCCCTGAAATGAAACACCTTCTATGTGGACTTCATGCCGAGAGGGCAGGTGAGAGACTGCCATTTGCCAGACTGTTCCCACAGCTGGACAATGCAGGGAACGGAGCTACCCATGCACTCTACCATCTGGCTTGAGTCTAGAAAACTTGGGGCAGGAGCCCAATAGTGAGTCAATGGTGGGGTGGGCTGGGCATTAGGGAGCTTTTTGCTTGGAACTGTGGTCTGAGGGTGCCCAAGTCAGGTGTCATCTCTGGGTTCCAATGGCCTTCCATGGGCACGACCAACTGGAATCCACATAGAGTGGCCCCTGAGAGTGAACAACACCTTCTTACGCTATGTCTTCACACCACCTCTGTGATGATGTAGCCTTCTGTTGGCAGGAAATAGAGAGCTCCTGCCACCTACACTATGACCTGGAACTCCTGTCTCAGCACCGCCACAGAGGAGAGGCCTTAGTTGTCCTTGGAAGCAAATGTCACTAGGGCTGTCCTCCCTGAGCACCTGTCAGAGTTTCTGCCTGGAAGTCTCTGGAGCAACCCAGAAACCAACAGTGATGTCTCAGACCCAGGTGCCAGGGCTCTGTGCCAGCCTGGCTGTTTTGAAAGCTCCTGTCTGTATGATAGAGGAAAGGCTAATGCCCAGTGTGAGAGCCAGGCAGGCAGAGGCTGGTAGGTTCTGGAGGAATGGGAGCATATGGCTGCACCTCGGATTCCCTCATCAGCGTCACTCCCTCATCAGCGTCACATAGCTGGCCTCTTCCTACCTGAGAAAGGACAGAATCAGCTCTGGAAACCACTGACTATGCATCTCTGTGCTTGTAATCTGGCCATTGATATCACCCACGGTATTTCATATTTACAACATGCCCTAGGTCTTTGGCCAGGCCTCCAGCAATGGCTACCTTGGCACTTCAGCCTTTGCTCATATGGACACTCAGATATACTGAGGTATGTCCTCATGTGTGTAGGTGAGCCAGGTTGCCGTATGTGCCCTCCTGGTAGTGACTACTTCAGATACCAGGACAGAGCTGATAGTCCTGGCCTCTGGGCCTTAGCCTCCTCCCTAGAGCAGGCAAGTGATAATGTTAACCCATCCAGAGTGCTAGGATGAGACAGGGGGACCCAGAACCCTGGGAATGGCATCTACCATACGACTGAATTTGTTCATACCAAGTCTGCGTCCACAAGAGCTTCCGGTGACACCACACGGGTGACACCAGCTGAGTCTGCACAATCCAGTCCTGCTCTGATACCCATTGCAGAGTTCCCAAGACCCTTCAGGCAAAGTGCTTGGGCCTATAGGCTCTCACAGCCCCCCATTTCAGCTTGCAAATCCCCCACTGTCCTTCTTCACAAGATTCAAGACAGTACTCCCCATGTGATGAGCAGGAACGGCACCTGACAATGCCCATGACAAAGTTCAGGGCTTCCACATTCCCTCTGGGTGCCACCAACCTGGAAACCTCCCTGGCCCTGCTTCAGAGTCCGTGCTATGGCTATGCAGGTTGTCTAGGTCCAAACAGACACTCACCTGAACCAAACCCCAGCAGCCAACGCTAAATTTGCGAGGGGCCGGTGAGTATTCACTTCTTGTTCCTGGTGCCAAGAGCTATTGCAGCCTCCCAGAGCTACAGCCTTGCACACTTCAGTGAGCAGTATGCTCAGCAGCTGCGTACTCCATCTCGGGCAGATGGAGTTTTTACAGATTCTTGACACCAAAGGTTATTGCTTTGAAATAACTTGTGTATCCTTCCTTATTTCCTATGAGTCTCGGCCTCCCTGTCCACACCTGTGGTTGACTGCATCTTTAAGGTTCTATGGTGGGACTTCGCTTCTAATTAAACAAGTCTCTGCTGTCATTTGGGCTGGCCTGGACGACATCTTTGGATAAATAATCCCAGGCTGGTACGACTGGTGACGTCTCTAGGCAGCTGAGTAGGGATGGGTAGGAGACTCCAACATTTTGATTTTCTGGCAATAGCCCCTGAAGCTATGGGGGGCCATTCCCTGAAAATATCTTATAAGCAACTAAATAGGAAAATACCTATGGTCTTGGTTCCAGGCCAGGAAATGGAAACAAAGAGGAATCTTATATTTGGTCATAGCATCATTGTCTCCTCCCTCAGATGCCCCACCTTATTCTGTAGGCTTTCCTTACAGACCAGACCCCAGGGGCTGGAGAGATGGCTTAGTAGTGAAGAGAGCACACTGTTCTTCTAGAGGATCTGAGTTTCCTTCCCAGGATCTACATCAAATGGTTCACAACCACTTGTAACTCCAGCTCTAGGGGACCTGATGCCTCTGGCTTCCACTTACATGAATACAAACTCATAAATGCACACACACACATGTGCATGCATGTGCATACACACACACACACACACACACACACACACACACACACACACACACTACCACCACCATCAAAATAAAATATATCTAAATAAATATTACAAAAAAGAACTAGATCCTTTTGCTTCCTGCCCTTCATATTGGGGTCTCCCCACTCTGTGAAGTCCTGGCTAAGCCCCCATCTGCCAGCTGGATTGAGTCAGGCCCTTGGAGGTCCCTGGAAGTGTGCTCTGCTAGTTTGTGCAGCAGCTGGATAGTCTAGGCTTACCCCAGATCTGGTCTTGCAATGTGGGGTCCATATTTCACTGCTGCTCCCCAAAGTCCTGCCAACTCTGGGATGTTCTGGGCACAGTCTTGCATATCTATTCCTGTGCTTACCGAGGCAGGATGGAGAGTATTTGCCTACACACCTGAGGCCTCTCACAGGCATGGTTAATTGTTTCTCGTCACTGAGAAGAGAACAGTACAGGGAGGGAGGCTTATCTGGCTCATAGTTTTGAAGGCATCAGTCAATACACGTTACCTGTGGAGCTGGGGTACTTTTGAGATGAAGATGTTGGAAGCTTAGCTTCGTGGGATCTTGTCCTGAGGGCACCCTTCCCTTAATTCCAGGTAAGGCAGGCCTCTCTTTAACAATGTTAATATTGTTGACAACTAACAGTCTCTCTCTTCCAGCACAAGCCTTGGCTGTGACATTGAGCTTCCAGTTTTTCTTTCTCTTTACACTATATTTTGTGTTTCTTTTTGCCCAACCTGTTTTTTTTTTTCTCACCAGAGACCTGCATAAGTGTTATCAGTAACAACCATCTTACGCATTCAATGTCACATTATTGTGAAATGTCCTCTTCCAAAGAAATTAGTCCATTACTCTAGAAGCTAGTCTCAAGCAAGTTCTCAGGACAAGGATGGAAAACAGTCACATTCTTTGCTCAAACCTCACACGAATGGCTTCTAGCCCAGCCTCTTCCTGCCTGAGAGCCCAGTCCGTCTTTCCCTTGTGGCTGCCATCTTCTACAATGGCATCTCCTACTTATGTGTATGCATGCCAGATCCTTGAGCACCCCTTTCTTACTCCTGGGACTGCTCTGCCCTAGACAGGGGGCCTTTGTTTCAGAGACTGTCCCTTCTTGTTCCCCTTCTCCTTCCCTGCTCTCAGGTGGCATCTCTGGTGGGAGCATCTGGGACTGTGTAGATGCTGGCTGGCAGCCTGTGCTCTGCCAGGGTCTGCACATCTGCCTGATGTTCCCAGATGTTCAAGAACAGAAGTTGAGGCACAGTTCCTTTCATCCTCAGGGTCAGGCCTGGCCTCTGGGGCAGCTGGCTGGTGCCTGGGCTATATCCTCACTTTAGGGTCACAGCATCCTGTGCTGCTTCAAAAGTGTCTCTGGGATGCCTGTACCTGAATCTCAGCTACTTGAAAGGCGAAGGTTGGGGAATTGTAAGTTCAAGGTTATCTCAAACAAAAAACAAATAACACATCAAAGAAAAGAAAACACTCAAAATAACGACCTCAGAAATGGGCACTCATGGGCCTTGAACCTGTGAAGGTTCATTGTTGATATAATGGAATTAAGTCAGGGTAAGTGAGGGAAGACAACCTCACTAATCTCATTCCTGGTGACCATTAGACTCCAGATGAGGCTAAGGCTCAGGCTATAATACCTGTCTGTGGCAGGCTCTCCATCTTATGGATAATAGGCTACTGTTTGTGAATCTCAACTCAAGTATAGACTCTATAGATGATGGTATCTTGCTACAATCTTAGAAAGTTGGATGTGCTGGTATACTCTTACACAGTTCCACAATAATGTTTGGCCCCATGTAGCTGTCCCATAGGAATGGGAGCTATGGGCTGTGGATACAGCTCAACGGTAGAGCACTTGCCTGGTATACACAAGGCCCATTGTGGGAGATGGAGGCTGCTGCCCCTCCTCTTCCGAGGACGAGGTGGGACATCAGCATTCAAGGGCAGCCTCGATGACTTTTGGCAAAATGATCTTTGCCTTCTGCTGTGTTCTGGCACTCAAGGCAGCATGGCGAGGCAGGCAGGAGCTGTTGCTCCCCACTCAGGGTCTGAAGGTTGAACAGGATGTGACCTGCCAATGCTAGTGGCCAGAGAGTCTTAGTACCTTTGTGCCTGAGCCAGGGCTCCTTCATTGACGATCCCCAGAAAAAGAGGGAGCACTTCCTCTTTGGAGGTCTTTCTGGAATTCCCCAGGAAGCTGTGGCTCTGGGCAGGTGGCAGTTGGCCAGTGAAAGTCAACACCAGCACACGCAGGCCAGGAATCTGCAGCTTGCGTGTTACTGTCAGGATGTGATGGATCATCTTTAACTGTGACTTGACTCAGCCTAGAATCGCCTAGAGCAGTGGTTCTCAACCTGTGGTTTATGTCCCCTGATTTGGGGGGAGGGTGACAAGCAACCCTTTCTTTCACAGGGCTCTTGCACATCAGATATTTATAAGCAAAATTACAGTTATAAGGTAGCAATGGAAATAATTTTATGGCTGGGGGTTACCAATACATGACACACTTTATTAAAGGATTATAGCCTTAGGAAGGTTGAGAACCACTGATTTAGAGAGTCTTGAGGGATTGTCTAGATCAGCCTGCCTTGCATGTCTGTAGAGATTCTCCTGATAATCCATTTGGGAAGGCCCAGTCACTGTGGGCAGCGCCATCTCTCAGGCAGGGCCCTGATGAAGGAGAAGGCAAGCAAGCAAGCCAGCTTGCCTGCATTGATCTCTCTCTGTTCTTCACTACAGATGGGCTGTGACCAGCTGCTTTACCCTCCTGCCACTGTGACATCGCTGCTGTGATAGATCGTAACCAGGAGGTGTGAGCCAGATAAACCCTTTCTCCTTCAAGCTGCCTTTGTCAGATTTTTTTTTAATCATAGAAACAGAAATGAAGCTAGAACTTATGACAGAGGCCTCTTGGGGCAGCCGAGGAGACACAGAGAACTGACCCCCTTCGTTCAAACAGCTCTGGCACAGATTGACCAGCATCTCAGGGGTGTTCAGGAGGCATGCTCCTCAACACTGACCTGACAATGGGTCCACAAGCCCCCAGCTATCACTAAATCACACTGCAAACAACCCTGAGGATGAGGACATGGGCTTCTGTCACTGGCTTTCATGCCCATCCTTAGTTCGGGTCCCTGGGCAAAGGCTCCTCTTGCTTGGAGGTGGGCAGTAAGCCCTGGTCCTCACATCTCCTTTTACTTAGCCTGCCAGTCCTGCAGGGCTCTGGGGCAATAGCAACAGGTACAGACCCTGAGGGCTTTAGTTCGCTCATGGTCAACAGCTCATTGGGGTGGGGGTGGGGTTGTGACTAGCTGGTCCCTCAGTTACAACCTCAGTGGACAGACTAGTGCTTGTCTGGAGCTCCTACAACACTGAGCTTCAAGCATGGACTGACAGGAACCCAGGTGAGTCCATCCGAAGCAGATAGGGGTGGGGTGCAAATGACACCAAGGGATGGTCCTCTCACCAAACCTGTGCTGTTCACCTTCCAATCCCACAACAAGGATGGGGACACAAGGAGTACAGGGTCCCTTCTTCTGGAACAGGGACAGCTTTGTTTGAAGAGGGTGGGTGAACCAACAATTCTGGACTTACTGGTGACAAAGGCCTGCAAGACTGCACAGAGGGCTTCTGGGAGGAGGTAGTAAGCTGGAGAAGAAGGGGATAGACTGCTTTTCAGGGCACAGCCATCAGGACCATAAGCCAACACTACAAAGCAGGCAGCGGCTGGCCTTTCCTGAGGCAGGCGCATGACAGAGCGCAGGCCTCTCGGATGTAGGCCAAACTCTAGAGGCACCCTCCCAAAGAGCTCACATAAACCCGAGGTATCACCAGGCTCCCATCTCCCCTCTTGCAGCAAGTTCAGACTGGGGCCAAACATCCAGCCCAGGGAGATTTATGGCTCCATTTGGCATCTCTGTGTTCCACCTTATCACAAGCCACTTATTGAGTGCTCCAGCTTAGACAACAGCAAAAAAAATTAATCCTCTCTCTAAGGGATGAGACGCCTCATTTCCGAGGCTCTGATCTGTGGGCTTTCATCTTCGAAGGCCATTTGTCACTTCCCCCACACACCTGCACAGTGAAGGCTGGCTAGAGACAAGCCACAGGCTACCTAAGGCAGCCACCAGGACTCATAGCTTGTTAGACCCACAGCCTGTGGCTTGGGTATGGGGCTACAGGCCAGCAACCCCAGTCTGGAGGGCTAAGGTAGTAGCATGAATCTAGCCTGTATTATATAGCAAGACCCTGCCTAAGAAATCACGCGAACAGAGCTCAGCAGTTAAGCACTTGTTCTTGCAGAGGACCCAGGTTCAGTTTCTAGCACCCACCTTAGACAGTTCTGAGGGATCCAACACCCACTTCTGGCCTTTAAGGGCACGGCACATATAGATAATTGAGCACACAGAGAGACAAGCTGGTGCACATATAGACGAGGAGGCACGTACACATTCAAAAGTAAATAAAAAATTAAAAAAAAGCAAGCAAGCAAACAAACCTAACAAGAGTCTGCGGCCCAAAGATCTGTTCTCATGCAGCTTTCTAGAACATTCTAGAATCATCCGTCTTTTGTGTCCTTTGTTTGGGAGATGGATCTCCCATGTACCTGTAAGTGAGAACTTGGAAGTTGGATCCTATCACAGTTCATTTTAATTAGGACTTTTTTTTTTGGAGGGGGGGGGAGGATTTTGGATTTGTGGACAAATTGGTAAAGAAGAGTCAATTCCCCACCTGTGGCTCTCCTCACACTCCAAGGAGTATGCTAATGCCTTTCCCTAAGGTGGGACACATGTAGCTTTTAAGAAACTAACAGGGAAAGATTTTTATCTACCAAGTATCAATTCACAACATGGCTCAGTCTGGGTGCTCAGTCTCTGGGCTGCAGCAAATGTCACATGTCCTGTGTCCACCATCACAGTACCACAGGCATGCTGTCACCTTGGCCATGTGTCCTCTGCCTCACCCACCACCACTGACCCCTGCATATCTCCACCGTTTTTTGCCTTCCCCAGAGTGTCATGCCACCTTTCCAGTCTCCCTCCCTTTGCTCCGCCATATTCGCAGTTTTTCTGTCTTCTGTGGCTCCACAGCTCACTTCTCACTGCTGCCCATTGATACTCCACTGTCTGGAGCTGTGGCCTGTCCACTCATCGCCTGCAGGACTTGTTGCTTGCATCTGGCTTTGGGCAATTCTGAACACAGCTGCTGGATGCACCCAGATAGCTTGGTTTTATTTTTCCAAAGCCATGGCAACCCATGTCTTGACATCACTGCTGTGACTAGGGGCTCTGGAGGTTCCCATGCTCCACGCGCTCACTGCACAGCAGGTGCTGCACGGAGGGAGGGGTTCCCTTGTTCATTTACATGAGCATCAGCGTCTGGAGCGCAGCCTAGAAGCTTGCCCTATTCTAGATGCCAGAGTCCAAGCCATCACCTGTCCTCAGGAGGATATAAATTAGGCAAAAAGAAAGTAAGCAAACATAATATACAGTGAGTTCCCATGAAGAGTGCAAACCCAGGCTGCCCACCCAGAAACCTAAAAGGAAGACTAAGATGACAGAGCTTCCCCAAGGACCCATCTTTCGTTCTATAAAAATAAATAAATAAACAAATAAATAAATAAGTAAGATTACCCACCCCCATGTCTTTGTGTGTATGCTTGTGGGTATAGTACCTGCAGGGGCCAGAAGAGGGCATCTAACCCCTGGAACTAGAAGTATGGCTGGCTGTGAGCCACCTGAGGTGTATACTGTGACTTTAGGTCCTCTTCAAGAGAAGCAAGCACTCTCGTTGGCTGAGCTATTTCTCGAACTCCTTACCTTCCACCCTTTGTAGAAGTTTCCAGAATCATGCTTTGGAGAGGCAGTGAGAAAAAGAGCTATGATGAGAGAGGAGGCCCTGGAACATCCCATGGCTAGCTTTGCTGCTGAAGCTGGGAGGTGAGTGTGGGCTGGTAGCCTAGGGAGACTGGCAAGGCGATGGCAGGAGAGTGGCAGTGAAGTGTGGCAGGCAGGAATATGGGAAGGGGGACCTGAGTCTTGAGCCATTGCTCTACTCCAGGGATTCCTCCTATTGGGAAGGACAAGTCAAAACCCCCTGGGGCCTGGCCCTCTTTGAGTAGGAGGCTGCAGTGCCCTGGGTCCCAGGACCCAGACACAGGAACATCTATGCGGCTCTCTAGCATTCTGGTGTCCCCAAGGCAGCAGAGCTCATCCTTGACCCCATGGCCAGGCTCCACACTGCCATAGTTCCCAGGGGACCAAGCTGGAGCCTGAGTCACTGCTGCTGTTTGGACATGCTCCCCTTTAAAAGGACAGCCTTTGGCAAACCTATTAAGCAGCAGTTGAGCATAAATGCCACCAGGAGCTCCACTTATCCATCTTTTCAGCACACAAATGCCACCAGGAGCTGGGGGAGGAGGGGAAACTGCAGAAGGGGCCCTAGGCCCACTCTCCCCAGCTGGCACATGGCAAGGTTCCAGTGGTCCACCCAGAAGGCCTGGCTCTCCTGAGGATTCTCAAAGAGATACTTCTTACTCACCCATGTCCCCTGCAGGCTTACTGGGACTCACTCACTCACCACCTGCCCTCCAGGAAGTTGGCGCCCTCAGGCAGCACCTACCCATGTGGAAGCAGCAGTTTGGGGGCTCATCAACTTGGTAATGCATGATGGTAGTAACATCTGTAGGGGTGCTCAAAGGGAAGGAGGAGCTAGCTTCCTCCCAGGCTCAAACCAGCCTGCCTGGGTTCAAATTCCAAGTTTGCCACACCTTAGCTGGGCAATCGTAGACAGAGTTACTTTCTCTATGCCACAGTCTCTGCATCTGTCACAATGGGAGAAGATCCATGTCCCCACCACTACCAAAAGCTATGTATCTGAAGCTATGCCTGGGGGTAGCACTCAGCATACAACTGGGTCCTGCCTCTTCACAGCCTGAGGTTCTGCACAGCTACGTTCTAAGCTCAGTACCATGTAACCCCTTGAGACATAGGCTGTGTATTGCTATCCCTTGTGGGGAGTTAGACAGGGGGTGACACAGTGAGCTCTGGAGGGGTGACCCAGGCTCAGGTGGTGCCAGGGAAGCAGGTGGCACAGTGGGGATGGAGGCCAATGCCCAAGCTCTGTATCCAACACACAGGTGAAAGTATTACAGGACCAACTGCAAATGGGTCCTGAACTCAGGAGACACAACAGACTCCTTAAAGGCTTTCCGCTAACAGGCTGGTTTTACAACGGTTTCAGGTATACAGAAAAATCATGGAGGAATTCCAGACCTCCTATGTGCTGTGGTTTGAAAGTGAAATGTTGCCCACTGGCTCAGGTGTTTGGATACTTGGCCTCCGACTGGTAGTGCTGTTCTGGAAGGTTCTAGAACCTTTAGGAGGTGGAGCCTAGTTGGAGGATATATACAGCTTAGAGTGGGCCTTGAGGTTTTATACCCCACTTCTTGTCCGGTTTCTCCTTCCTGACTGTCGACACATGACTGCTCCTCCTGCCACTATGCCTTCCCTGTCATGCTGAACTGTATCCTCCCAAACTGTAAGCCAGAATAAACCACTCTTCCCTTTAAGTTGCTTTTGGTAGGTATGTTGTCATGGCAACAAGAAAAGAAACACACCAAGACACATCTCTTTCTCTCTTTTCAGTGTGGCAAGTAGCAGAGTAGAACACTCTCCTGTACTTTGCCCTTTCCACTGAAGCCCTTGATGTTAGACATCACCTTCCTGATGGTGGCATGGAACATCTTTCCCCTGCAAGGGGCTCCCTGAAAATATGATACCCTCTGGGAAGCTAGGGAAGCTCAGGTTTTGCATCCATGTGGGCAGAGGTAGAAGACATGGTCCCAGAGTGCACAGTGGTCAGAGGACATGGACACTTTGTGTTCCCGTAGCAACGGCCCTGCTGCCTTCTTCAGGGTATGTGTGCCTCCATGACTTCCAACATGTAAGAAGGCGACTGCTGTCCAGCCTACCCACTCTGCACAAATGGGTGAAGCTGATTTTGATAATAAGTAACAACTTCAAATCCCTTCTCTTTTCTCACCTTGGGGCTACGTGTAGAGTGGACCAAAATGCACAGACCCATAGGCCCCAAGTAAACTATAATTTAATATCAGAGCATTTCACAGCCACCAAAAGAAATTTAAAGATATTTCTACAGTATCTCTAAGAAACAATAAGCAAGGATAAATAAAAGTTGCAAGATTTAGACACCAAATCCAAGAAGACACAGCTAAGAGGAGTAAAAGGGACCCAGGAATGAGAGCATCCCTGCCTCCCAAGATGCAGAAGGCGGTTCAAAGCTGTCTCGCTATAGTGTGGCCGTCTCCAGATAGATTACAGAGTGAATATGTTTCCAATCAAAGGGCCATATAGCTTTGGTTTTAAAAAGCGACAAGCTGATCATAAAATTCACATTGAAATGAAAAAAGTGAGTGCTTGAAAGAACAGAGCTGACAGGCTACCCTAGCTCACTCCAGGACTTGTTACGAAGATGCAGTGACCATGGATGGGGAGGTGGGGAGGACCTCGAAGGAGCTGGGAGAGGGGAAAACATGATCAAACATATTATAGGGAAGTTTTTCTTTTCAATAGAAAAATCAAAATGAAACAAAAACAGAAGGCCAAAGTGGTGGGGAATATATAGTGATCAAGGATGTCCTGAGAGATAGACAGATGGAGGAATAAATGCATGGGGGAATAAAGCAGAGAAGAAAAAGTCATCCTTGCACACAAGTATGAGCAAGCCCTGGCAAAGCGCACAGTGGGCTGACCTGCAGGATGGCCCCAACCTCATTCTATTGCTACTAATTTGCATTTTTTGAGTACCAGTTTCCTGTTTCATCATTTTCCACCAAGACTCTTTTTTTTTTTTTTATGGTTTTTGGAGACAGGGTTTCTCTGTGTAGCCCTGGCTGTCCTGGAACTCACTCTATAGACCAGGCTGGCCTCAAACTCAGAAATCCGCCTGCTTCTGCCTCCCAAGTGCTGGAATCAAAGGTGTGCACCACCACCGCTCTGCGTCCATCAAGACTCTTATTTATTCATTTTTACACATCTGTGTGGTGTGCATGGGGAACCCAAGCATTATATCAGTGTTTTCTTCTGCCCTTTTACAGAGCTGGCCCCTTCACCATTATAAAATGCCCTTTACTCTATCTGTTTGTGCTCTCTACTCTGGAGTCTACCTTCATGATAATATAATTTTCTTTGGAGTAATGTCAATGTAGCATATAATTTTTCACCTTCTGAACATACTTGTGTGTTTATAATTAAAGTATTTTGAGGACAAGTGTTTAACCTCAAAACCCTGCCTTTGAGTTGGGTATTTGTACCATTTATATTTAGTGTAATTATTGATCTGAACAGGGTTTTTTTGTGGGATGCTGAGGACCAAACCTAGTACTTTTGTGTAACTTGCTACTGAGCTATGCTCCTGCCCCCTGATTGCTTTATATTTTTCTCATGTGTCTTGATCCTCTATTCTTATGTCTTTTGTATTTTGAAAAAAAACACTCTAGCTATGTAGCCAGGGAAGCCTTCAATTCAGCCATTCTCCTGCTCCAGCCATTTGAGTGCTGGATACCAGGAAACCAGCTCACCAGGATTAGACCTTTCTTACAATTCCATCTTGTTTCTTCTATCAGCCTGTGAATGCCAGTGTTTTGTTATTTTAGCTGTTGTCATTCACTTCCAACATCTGCACTGCCCTCTGCTTATGGTTTCCCGATGCCCTGTGAGTCACAGGGGGTGTGTATGGGCACAGTTCCTCCTCCTTCAGTCTTCACTGCTGTGCAATCATCTTTCCACATCCTTGTCTTACTAGCCTGGATACTGTACACAGTGTATATGTGTGGAATCCCAGCTCCCAGGAGGCTGAGGTAGGAGGATTGCAAATTGGAGGCTAGCTTGAGCTATACAGTGAGACTTTGCCTCAAAAAGGCCAAAATAAATAAGTGAATAAATAAATGTAGTTGTCCATTTGAATAGATTTAAATTTTATTTTCATTACATTTTATTTGTATATATGTGTATTTAGTGTGTGTGTGTGTGTGTGTGTGTGTGTGTGTGTGTGTAGAGGGAGGTGATCCTCTCCATTTACCATAGGGGTCCCAGGGATTGAGGTCATGTCATTAGGCTGAGTGGAAGATGCTTCACCCACTGAACCATAACCAGAAACTATTTCCTGCATTTGTTCCTGCATGGGTTTCCATGTACAGTTGTTTCTTGTTACCCAGGAGATGCCCAATAGTGTAGTCTTCTGGGATGAACTGGTTAAGCTCTTGTGTTTGTGCCATGTCTCTTTATTTTTCCCTCTTTTTATAAAATTTCATTTTTCCTTCTGGCAATGGAAAGCTGTCTCCCCACTGCCTCCTCCCTGTGTCGTTTCTGGCCATACATCCTCCCTTGGCCTGACTTTTCTCTTTTGTATATAAAATGCTCTTTAGAAAAATTATTACTTTTAGTTAGTGTATATGTGTGTGCCTGTGTGTAGTTTTGTGCCCTTCAGTGCCTGCAGAGGCCAGAAGAGGGCGTCAGATCTCCAAGAGCTGGGGTCCTGGGTTGCTGTGAGCCACTGGGCAAATGGCAGCATGGGTTCTAGGAACCAAACTCAGAAGCTGCAGGAGCAGCACACACTTAGCTGCTGAGCCCCCTTACCACCTCAAGATACTTTTTCATCTGGAGTAATTAGGAAGCTAGGTGCTCCAGTGTTTCTGTAGTTTTCCTTCTCTTAAAGATGTCCTGGGTTTGGGGTTCACAGGCTGCTTGAATCTGTGAATTCACAGTTTACTTCAAGTTGGGAAATTTCACGTAATTACTTCTTCAACTCTTGTGTTCTGACTTCCACATACCAGTTCCTCCTCTCTCAAGACTCTGCTGGCATCTGTCAGGTTGCCAAGGTCCCGTGGCTCAGGGGAACATTCTTCATTGGGGAAGGCTTAGGGGGAGGTACAGCAAGTCTCCTCCTGCTTCATTTAAGATAGCTTCTCTCACACCGCTGCCTTGCCATATCTGCCACTTTTGTTCCACAATGTCCCATCCTCTAGTAAGCCTGTCATGGGCATTTTATTTATTTTTATTGTATGTGCATGAGTGTTTGCCTGCATGTGTTTAGGTATACCACACATGTGTGCAGTACCCATAGAGGCCAGAAGAGGGCACTGGATCTCCTGGAACTGGCGTTCCAGAGGGTTGTGAGCCACCATGCAGGTGCTGGAAACTGAATGCAGTCCTCTGGAAGAGCAGCCAGTACCTGTACCTGCTGAGCCATCTCTCCAGTGTCCAATCCTGGGTATTCGTTATCTCAGATAGTACAGTTTCCATCTCTGGAATTCTGATTTGGGTAAACAAATTAAAGTTTAATTATGATTAAAAAAACACAAAACATTTCAAGATGTACATTTCTCTGAATTTTCAAGGTTTTTTTTTTTGTTGTTGTTGAGTCTCTAAACATCTTTTTCTTGTTTTCTTTTTCTTCTTTCCTTAAGACTAAGGTCTAACTATATAGATCAGGCTAGCCTAGAACTCCCTATGTAGACTAGGCTGGCCTGGAACTCACAGAGATTCATCTGCCTCTGCCTCCTTCGTTCTAAGATTAAAAGTGTGGCCTACCATATTGGGCAATTTCTTACTTTTCATAGTCTAGGCTGTTCCTTAAACTTTCTTCATAGTTGAGGATGGCCTTGAACTTCATGCTGGAATTTCAAGTGTGTGCACCATGCAGTTTAGGCTCTGATACACATTAGATTTGGGGCTTCATCTGTTAGGCAAGCTTGAGCCTTCTTTTTACTTTTTTATAAAACTTTTTTATTTTGAGACAGGTTCTCCCTAAGCTGCCCAGGCTGGTCTTGAACTTGTAAAGCCCCTGCTATATATAGCTTTACCAGTACTTGAGATTATAGGACTGTGGCACCAGGGCTGGTTTTACCTAAGTCCTTGTCCATGTGGAATATAGTCACAATGACTATTTCAAAGCCTCTGTCTGCAATTCTGACATATGTGTAGATTGCAGTTGCTTGTCGTTAACTGAGCCCTTTCCTCTCACAGTCCATGTCTCCTTGCTGTGGTTAACTGAGACTCTTTCTCTCAAGGATCATGTCTCCTTGCCTCGTCACCTGAGCTGGGACTCCTAAGAGTGTGAGACACTGTGAATTTTGTCTTGCTGGCAGCTGACAATTTCTATCTTCTTATAAACGTTCTTGAGTTTCTCCTGAGTGCTTTATTTAAAAATGTGTTAGGTGGGATCAAAATCTCCTTCAGTCACAGGCTGACCATCCTTCATAGTTGAGATCTTCTAAGAATCACAAGCTTTGAGCAGTCTGAGGTCTGGTGGAGGCAGAGGCACACCGTTCAGTGACATACCACTTGGTGGCACACCGCTTGGTACTTTGTGGGAGTAGTACAGTCTGTCATCTTTGGGGTGACACTATCCAGCTTCTAGAAGTTTTTTCTCCCCATATTCTGGTCAGCTGACTCTTGGGAGTTCTGAAGTATTCCAGGGCCCATTTGGGTGACATGTCCCCCCTGGTTCTCTTCACATTCTTGAGCTGCCTTGGTCTCTCTGGATCTTCAGTTCCTGCTCTGTAGCTTGGTCCCCTTCCATGGGTGGGACCCTCTCCCCACGTGCCACGGCAGCAAGCCAGGAGAGCACAGAACCCATGCTGGCTTCCTGTATCTCATCCCTCAAGGATTGCTATCCTTTGTCACCTGACAGCCTATCCGAGGTTCCCTCCACTATGTCTCCTTTGAAGCGGAGTGTCTAGATGTTTCCTGG
This sequence comes from Montemys delectorum, assembly GCA_019843815.1. NCBI lineage: Eukaryota > Metazoa > Chordata > Mammalia > Rodentia > Muridae > Montemys > Montemys delectorum. The sequence goes on from JADRCD010189535.1 coordinate 22,621, forward strand.
GGAACAGTGACTCCTAATCTGTATCTCTACAAGTAGAAATAGATGTGTCTTTGAGTATCGTAAGTTTCTTGTTTTGCTTTTTTTTGGAGAGAAGGTCTCTCTGTGTAGCTGTGGCTAGCCTGGAACCACTATGCAGATCAGGCTGGCCTGAACTCACAGGGATCTGCCTGCTTCTGCCTCCCCAGTGCTGAGATTAAAAGCGTGTGCTACCATTCCCGGCTTCTTGGTTCCTTGAGGGAAGATTGGGACATAAGCAAAGATAAGGGGAGGGGAGGGGGACTCTGCCTTACCTGAAGCTTCCCTGGCTGGGTTTGCAGCATCAAGATCAATAAAGCAATCACACTCCTGCCTTCAGCCATCTTTATTGGGTCCATCATGACCTGACCCCTCCCCAGCTGAAGAAACAGTGAGTAGCGCCCCAGCCCTCCCCACACAGTGGACAGCGAGCCCCTTCAGATCCCAAGGCCAAGGTAACCATCAGACTCAGTTCGCCCTGGAGTGGCTCCACAGCCTGATTTCCAGATCAGTTCTAGCACACCTGCCTGACTCAATCTGAGGTTCATTATCATGATGGACATTCAGGCCCTGGTGAGCATGAGCTTGAAAAAAAGCTCCTGCTGTTCCAAAGTTTGGAACACCCTCCCAACCTCCCCTCCAGATAGGATGGTTCTGTGGCTGGGCAGCTAGGCCAGCTTGCAGACTCTCACCAGACCCCATCTGTCATAGTGGTTAACGAGCAATCCATTTAGTCCCCTTCAAAACTGCTTAGCAATCTCTTCCTCTCTATTTCCTGTTCCAGACCTTTGGAGGTGTCGATCTGAATAATTGATGTGCACAGGAACGCCCCAGCCTTTGAACTCCCTCATTAATCACCTAGGCAGGAAGCAGGAGGGCTCTCTGTCAGTGGCACATTTGCCAAACAAGATCAGAGAGACCCCCTGCTGGCTCTGATCATCCCTCAGGTCCTCAGATGTGCCCCTCTCTGTCACAGATGGCAAAATGGTCTAGAACTCTCTGTGACTGCCAGGCGCCATCACCCTCATCAGAAGTAGGTGGCCTCCTACCCTAAGTTAAAGCCATTTGGTTCTAGTGGGAACTGGTCTGCAGAGCTTGTGGCAAGGGACACTGCCATGCCCTTATGTGAGATCCAAGGTCACCTGAAGACCTCCTAACTCCCGGTCACTCAGATGTCACGGTTTGAAGTCAGGGTGTTTCAGGAGGTTCTTATGCTAAAATGAGGTCAGTAGGTTATTCCCTGCTCCTGCGTCTTTGTAAAAGCACGCTGGGGCACAGACACCCAGAGGACATACATATGAAGACACAGGGAGGAGATGCATCTGCAAGCCAAGGAGTAGAGCCTTGGGAGGAGCCAGGCCTGTCACCTGGCCTCCCAACTCCAGGACGGGGATGACGGATGCCTGCCTGGCCTTTGGTGCCTTGCCATAGCTTCAGTGGCTTGAGCTGAAACAGCTGCTGTTGGGGGGGGGCAGGTTATCTGTATAAGCTGGATACTTCTAATTGACTGGCCTGCTCAATCCAACAGGACACTGATGGCATCAAGGGAGGAAGAGTGGAGCTCTGTGAAGCTGGGGCTCCTTGGTTGGAACAGTATGTGAATGAGAGCAAAAGTCTGTCTTTCCTCAGAGTTGCCCACCCCACCAGCACCCCCCCCACACACACACAGAGGAGCTGTTAAGCCTCTGGATGATAGATCCTCCTGCTTCCTGTTCTCAGGAGCATCCCCTGCAGTCACCCGCCCATCTCTACCTAGGTCAATGCTGTGTTCTCTCCAGAATGGGGAGTCATGGGCTGGGTGGAGAAAGCGATTCGGCATGGGTAAAGCCTGGGTACTAAAGAGAAACCACCAGGCTGAGAGAAGTCTTGAAAGTAGCTTAAGGCACTGATGTTATGACAAGGCACCAAAGGCCAGGCAGTATCAAAGGCAGGCATCCAGACCTGGGCAACAGAGGTAGTCCATGATCAGGGTGCACAGAGCTGGCTCCTGGGCTCTGGAGTCAGTGAAGGTCAGCCATCTGCCTCTTCCTCAGCTTCAGCCGCTATGGGTGCTGTTCCTTTCTCTTGACTTTGGGGCAACAGCAGGAAGATACTGTGAGCTCCCTCCTAATACAGCCTGTACCCTACTTGATCCTAAGACCAGGTAGCCCTGGACCCGGAGTCCCTTCCTTATAGACTGTATGACATAGATCTCTGGGACCACTTGATGGGTCCCTGGACTCCCTGGATGACAAGTTACCAGGCCTGTTGCTTCCTGGTAGAAGACACCTGGCTCCCAGAATGGCATGGCTACGGTCCCACATCTGATGTCCCAGGAATACTGGGAAGCTGTCTTAGTTACTTTTTAAATTTTTTTAATTTTTTAATTTTTTATTTTTTGCTGTGATACAAAATCATGATGAAGGCACCTCAGGACAGTTTACTTTGGCTTATGGCTCCGGACTCTGTCATGGCAGCAAGTGGCAGCTAGAAGAGGAAGCTGGGAGTGCCCATCTTTACCCAAAATCATGAAGCAGAGAGAGTGACCCAAGAGTAAGGTGAGGCTTTAAGCTCTCGAAGTCCATCCCTAGTCTTCAGCAAGACTGCACCTCTTCATTAACCCCCAAACAGAGCCACCAACTGGGGAACAAGTGTCAAATGGCCGAGCCAGTGGGGGCCACTTCTCACTCAGCCCACCACAGAGGAGGTACACGCAGAGTTAGATGATCTGAGTGAAGGAAGGTCATTTCCACCCTCTGTGTTGGGTGGACAACGGGGTTAACCGGGAGGAAGCGAACCCCGAAAGGGAAGAACAGATGGCAGTACTGCCTGGCCAAGCTGGCTTCTCTTTTGTTCATTTTCTAAGAAAGAAGTCCAAACATCTCCATCTTTTTGGAGGAAAGATCCAGCATCTTAGGCAAACCATGACCTTATAAGCTACCTGACCCAGCAGTGTGACCAGCATCTCAGGGTAGGGAGAAAAGAGGTGGCCAGGCAGGTGCTGAGCCTGAACCAGAGGCTGTAAGGGCACGGGGACAGGGCAAGCATTCAGGCCTAGAAAGAGTGGGCTCTGAGGAGGGGCTGCGGATAGCTTTTCTGTGTCGCCCAGGACATGCTGAAACTTACCTGAAGGAGATGGTGTTGGGAGGCAGAGCCTATGGGAAGAGAGTAGGAATAGGGGCAGAGACCTCCTGACAGGACTGAAGCCCTTATGAAAGAGCTCTGGGCAGCTGCCGTCTACCTTGTCCCCTGTAGGCCCCACAGAGTCTTTGGAAAGCCAGCCTGGTAGACCTCCAGATCCAGAACCCTGAGAAGAAATGCCTGTTGCTCTTTGGCCCCAGGATTGAGCTCAGATGGAGAGAAGGGGAAAGGAGGAAAGAAGGAGAGAGTGAAGAAATCAAGAGGGAACCCTTCTCTTTGTAAAGTCCCAACAGGTGCCAACACAGACGGGCAGATGCCAGGCAACCGTGGCCACATGGGAGACGCACATGGCAGTCATGGGGCCCAACTGTCTCTCATCATAATTCAAAGGAATATAGGCTTTGGTGAGAAAATGGGGACCCCGGAGCCCTAGTGCTGGTGATTGATGTGTGTGTGTGTGTGTGTGTGTGTGTGTGTGTGTGTGTGTGTGTGCGCGCGTGCGCGCGCGCACGCGCGCGCAGCTCAGCTCAGGGGAGGGAGCTAGAAATGCAGATGTAAGGCTGGCTTGGATGTACCTTGGGAAGGTGTTTCTTCATCACATGATCCTACTGTGAGACACCCCGCCCCTCCACTACTGTTCCCACTTGGAATGTAGTGTCTACATAGGGCAAAGACATCAACCTTGACAGCAACTAAACCATCAGTGAGGGGAGGGGTGGACACATGGTTGACCAAGTTGTGATGTCACTCACAGATAAGAAGGAATGGTACTGATTCTCAAAGGTCTTGGAATAGTGATGTGGACTACAAGAAGGCAACTGCCTGTGGGTAACACTTCCACTCATGGAAAAGTCCTCAAGTCATACCCCTGATTTTACTGTAGCTGGGCACAGGAGAATGGGAGGTGAGATTGGCCCTCCTCCAGTGCACAGCGGTCTGTCATCTGCTAGATTCATTAGCACCTTGACAATCACATAAATGTTGATGCTCGTAAAACTTCATACTGGAAGTGTAAGGTGTTTACTGTGTACTGACTTGATATCTCAATGTAACTCTTGAGAAACCCAATGGCTTCCCATCACAGGGCTCCAAGGAACAAGTTCACTCGTTCTCTCTCTCTCTCTCTCTCTCTCTCTCTGTATGCTGTCTGTCTCTATCTCTCTGTCTCTCTGTCTCTCTCTGTCTCTCTGTCTCTGTCTCTGTCTCTGTCTCTGTCTCTCTCTCTCTCTCT
>JADRCD010189536.1:0-17795 GCA_019843815.1 Montemys delectorum
TTTTTCACTACAGTTGTGTTCAAGTAAATAGTAAATATGAAGTACTTCTCATGTCCAGAACACATTATACCCAACCTCATCAATTCCTCTCACCACTTTAAAGGGATTGAACCAGCATTAGTAGTCTGGAAAGCATTAAACGATGCTGCACTCTCTCAAGGAAAAGACAAGTCTGCCTGCAGTTCACACATTCCATGGTAAAAGGAAGAGCCATATGTCCTATTAAAATGTTACCAAGACTCATTATTAAGATTAAACATTGTGGTGAAAAGCCTTAATTACTAAATTTCAAAGCAGCGATAATTTTTGTTAGTGTTTCTGTTTTGTATAAATTGCAGTTATAGGTGAGTTAAAAGTATAGTTGTTGCCTTTATCACATTTGTGAAGTTGATGAAGGCAAGATTTTGTTTGTCTAATTTGTTTATGTATAAAGATACTTGGAAATCTTTACAGGAATTAAACACATATGCAAATTTGTACATAACGTAGCATGAGCATCATTACTAGAATGCTTATATGTGAAAGGGTTATCTTTTTGAAATCATATATAGAACAAACCATCCAGCTGGACTGACTCGGACCTTTGTAATTCCTTTGTGTAACCCACTTTACAGTTGCACATCAGCTTTAACGCGTTGTAGACATTGGTCCGTATTTTCCCATGTTGTACACCTTTCTCATAATGGTCTTGTTTGCACGATCACCATAAAGCACCCTGTGAACCAGAAAACATAGCTCACAGAAATTGTTCTTTTAATTTGCTGGCACTGAAAAAGTTCGCACTGGGATGAAGCATTTCATCTCCTTTCCTAACTCCTCTTTGACTGCACTTCAGCGAGTTGTTCTTATGTGCACTGTGTAGCAACTTCCACGATAACAAAGCAGACAAGGGCTCTAAGCTGCTGCTCACATTACAACACAGTTCTCATTTTCTCAGAAAATTCAGTGAGGGTAAAACTTTCTTTTCAACTTCATCACTGAACCTGTTCATTTAAATGTCAGCAGTGCTTGTAAGAGCATGCCTGTCACCTTGGTCTTTGGTCTTGGACAATAAAACTGCCTTTGCAGAGAACCAAATGTCAGAGATACTAGACCAAATAGTGGTTACAATTCCAAAGGAAGTAATGTAGTCTTATTCATAAACGGGATTAACATTTTAGACATTCATTTTAAACACTACCTCAGTTAAAAATCTGTGGCTTCGTCCCTTGAAAGTTAACAATAACTATTCTTGTTTGTTTTTCTTCACACAAAACTATGCCCATCCTTGCGCACCTGAGTCAGCCATCTTGAAGTTGAGGCTGTGCCCTAGTGTCCTAAGCCAAGTATTTTGTTTTGACTTTTGACTGTTACTTTGAAAGAGGTGTGTGTGTGTGTGTGTGTGTGTGTGTGTGTGTGTGTGTGATCATATCTGCCTATAGCACTTACTTTGGGAAGATATCAGAGCTTTGTGATTATCAGTATATTGGGGGAAATTGTCTATGCTTAAATTTATAGTGCTATTTGGTTGAACCATGGTTTCACCAACAGGTGTAATACATTTCCTTTAAGTACATGTATAAAAGTAGACTTTTATGACGAAAACTACATGCAGTGCCAATTGATTAGCATAGGTGTTTAAGGCTATTAAATTATAGCAGAAAAGGCTATGAATGATGTCAATGGTAATAGAAATCATTGAGAAAATTGTCTATAAATATTAGATATTACCAAAACATCAATACTGTAGTTTTTCAAGAGTTTAGAATTAATCTTAGTCATATAAATTTGTACTATTGATAATTATTTAATAATTTGGAGGAGTTTGAACAGTTAAGCTGGTTATAAACTGTGAATTTCTAATTGTAAATTGTCATTTCTAATTGAAATTTTTTCAAGAACAGATTTCAGCTTCACATACTAAGTACTGACAAAAAAGTGAGAAATTTAGTATTTATAAGAAAATAGGCTCTAAAATTTCTTATACTTTTCTGTTTCTGCTTAGAGTATAATGGAGGAAGAAAGTGTCCCCTAACTTTAAGTGTTTCTAATAAAGAGTAAGCATAGAGACATCCCATGCATTGCAAGGCTCTTAGGAAGTGCATACATTGTTGCTGTGGTGACGCATCCAAGTCACCAGGAACTGTGTCCCCAGGAACTTTCCGCTCTTGTCCAGAGCTTGAGACAGTTGAAGCTGAATTCTATCATTGAGGACAAGTGTGCACAGTAGGATGCCAGTGTGTGTGTGTAGACTGTCTAGTGCTGTTTGCATGCACTTTCAGCCCCTTTGGAGGATGTCACTGATGCCCCATTCAAAGCACAGATCATTAAGCAATAAACAAAATTGTCATTCAAATTATAATTGCAATTATTCTCCTGTGGTAAGAGTTAGGTGCTAATTCTGTGTGAGAAAACCGTTTGACCGCTTTGGAAATATAGTTTGGAAGTAAAGTTTTTTTCCCCCCTCCTTTAACTTCCATTTTTGTCCCAAATTCACAATTCATGAAAGAAAGTAGAATTGTTTGGGAGACTTCTAAGAAGAGCTGCTTGCAATGAACATTGTAGAATTTCCTGAGTGTGGGTTGAGAAGGTCTCCATTTTCTCCATGCTGACAAAGCCTGTTGTTCCGACCTTAACTTCTCTTAGTCTGGAGAGTCTCACTACACTGTGTCTCACTTCCAGGCCTGCCAGTGACCTGAGGGTAGTGCTTAGGAAGACTCACAAGCGAGTGCTAGGCTTTCCAAGAGCCATTTTCTTTTCATTTCAGGTCCCCAGGGGGTGTTCATTATAGTACCTTTATACGACTCACAGAATGTGGGATTCCTCCCCTTTGAGTATTTTTATAGTTAGGTGGATAACTCTGCCACAGATGCATGGATTGCACATTTTGACTCTATAATACTTAGTATGAAAATTAATTTATGCCAAAAAGGAAACATATCTTACAATTTTCCCATTTAACTAGGTTGATCTAGCACAAAATGCAAAGTCTTGGGGCAGAGTGGGAGTGGTAAAAAATTTTAATGTATGATTGTTGAAAAATGTTCCATTACTAGCCTGTCAAAAACCCTAATGATGCATTGTGAAACAAATGATGTAAATTCAATTAGCTTTGAAAAGTGGTAAGGGATCGTGAAGAGAATCTCAGACTTAATGCTCTCTGACCACATGATCTTTCTTTTTTAATTTAGTAATACGCTGCTACATTTTTGGAGGTTCTGGTGTTTGTAGGTCACTGAACAGACATTGAAATCTGATTTATATTGTATAACTGTAACATAGAAAGAAAAAGTATTTATATATTTTCCTTAAGAATATTTCATTGAGTTGTGTATAATTTAAATAAGATTTGTCCCCAAATGGTTTTGCTCACTTTGATTTTGTTGTTGTTGTTGTTGTTATTGTGGTTGTATTGTTTTTGTATAATGTGTACAGTTTATGTTAAGGGCATTAAAGCCTCCTGAAGCATAATCTTATCAAAGGGATTCATTGTTAATAAAATTACTTAAAATTCTTAAACTTGTGGTGGTGTTGGCGTTATTTGAAAATTTAATGTCTCACTGGGCCTTGGTGTGAATCACATGCTGATGTTGACAAGTGTGATTTCTAGCAAATGTGGGTTTTTTAGTCTATAAATGGGGATGGTCTTGTACTATGAAAAGAGGCCCCAATTGCACTTCCTTGGCAGTCTTCCAAACTTAGTATGACATGCCTACTCTTCAATTTCAGATCATTACTGTGAAGGATTTGGACATAGCAATGTCTTTAGCTAGAAGAGCTCTGGACTTGCTGAGGTAGTGTTAAAACAATGCCATGTAAGTGGTTTGACGCTCAGCAGTCTGTACACACTTGCCTGAGCAGATAGGCCAGCCTTCTACCACCTTGGGCAGAATATCGTGCCACAGGAAAAGAGCCAACAGAGAAGCCAGGTGTGAAAGCCTGGCTCTCTCGACAGTTGCTAAAGTCTGTTTCCCCACCTTAAGCACACTTGTTGCAGGTGTTTGGACTGCAGACCCCTGTGTGTTCTTATCATTGCTCTTACCCTATAGTGTGTTTACCAGAAGTCTAGTTAGCACCCAGTGAAGAGTATGCCTAATATTATCGTACTTGAATAGGACAGTGATAGGTTTTATTTTTAAAACTTCTCCAGATTAAAGTATTCACATAACAGGAGAGATAGCTCAGTCAGTGGTTAAGAACACTGGCTCTTCTTTCAGATGACCTGGGTTCAAATCCCAGCTCCAACCTGGTGGTTTACAGCCATCTGTAATGCTAGTTTCCTCTTCTGGTTTCTAGGCATCAGGCATTTACGCAGGTATACAGGCACAGGTGGAGGCAAACATTGATATACAAGACGTTAAAAATACTCAAACCACTGTACCAAAATTTTAATGAACATTTCATGAAATAATATCTCAGAGCATTGTGGTTTTCTTGCTGCTTATTTGGAGCACTAGACCAACTTCATACACTTCAAGCCAGAAATGGGAGCTGACTCGTGATCTTGTCTGTCAGCTGACTCTGAAGACCTCATCTCCATCTTACCCTTGAGGGCCTCATATCAGCTGGTGTATGCTGCCTGGCATCTAAGAGATCTCAGGGGTCTAGGTTAACTGAGACTGCTGGTCCTCTTACATAGTCACTCTCTTCCTCAGCTTCTTCTAGCTTTTCCCTAATTCAACCACTGGGGTCATCATTTTCTGTCCACTGGTTGGGTGCAAATATCTGCATCTGACTCTTTCAGCTGCTTGTTGGGTCTTCCAGAGTGCGGTCATGCTAGGTCCTTTTTTGTGAGTGTATCAGTAATACTGTCAGGTCTCGAGACCTCCCCTTGAGCTGGATCCCACTTTGGGCCTGTTGCTGGACCTTCTTTTCCTCAGGCTCTTCTCCATTTCCATCCCTGCAGTTCTTTCAGACAGGAACAATTATGGGTCAGAGTTTTGACTGTGGGATAGCAACCCCCATACCTCACTCAATGCCCTGTCTTTCTACTGGAGATGGGCTCTACAAGTTCCCTCTCCCACTGTAGGGTATTTCATCTAAGGTCCCTCCCTTTGAGTCCTGAGACTCTCACCTTCCAGATTTCTGCTACGTTCTAGAAGGTCTCCCCAACCTCCTGCCTCCTGAGGTTATTTCTATTCTTTCTGCTGGCCCTCAGGGCTTCAGTCCTTTCCCCTCACCCAATACCAGATCATGTTCCCTCTCCCCATAGCCCCCCTTCCCTTTCCCTCCCAGGTCCCTCCCTCACTCACCCCTGTAGTTGCTTTCTTTACCCTCTCACTTGGGCCCTTCAGCATGTTGACCTTTTTGAGTTCTGTGGACTGCATTTTGGGTATTCTGTCTTTTTTTTTTTTTTTTTTTTTTTTTTTTTTTTTTTTTTTTTTTTTTTGGCTAATAGCCTCTTATTAGTGAGTATATACCATGCATGTCCTTTTGAGTCGGAGTTACCTCACTCAGGATGATATTTTCTAGTTCCATCCATTTGCTTGCAAACATTTTCTGTATCCATTCTTCCGTTGTGAGACATCCAGGTTGTTTCCAGCTTCTGGATATCACAGATAAGGCCTCTATGAACATAGTGGAACATGTGCCCCTGTGGCATGGTGGGCCATCATATGGGTATATTCCCAAGAGTGATATTGCTGGGTCTTCAGGTAGATCCATTCCAATTTTCTGAGGAACCTCCAGACTGATTTCTAGAGTGGTTGTACCAGTTTGCAATCTCACCAGCAATGAGTGTTCCTCTTTCTCCATATCCTCTCCAACATGTGTCATCACCTGTGGTTTTGATCTTAGCCATTCTGATTGATGTAAGGTAGAATCTCCGGGTAGTTTTGATTTGTATTTCTCTGATCACCCAGGACTTTGAACATTTCTGTAGGTACTTCTCAGCCATTTGAGATTCTTCTGTTGTGAATTCTCGTTTTAGTTCTATATCCCATTTTCTGATTGGGTTGTTTGGTTTTTTTGATGGTTAGCTTCTTGAGTTCTTTATGCATTTTGGATATTAGCCCTCTATAGGATGTGGGGTTAGCGAAGTTTTTTTGTTTTTTTTGTTTTTTTCCAGTCTGTAGGTTGCCGATTGGTCTTATTCCTTATTTGTCTTATGTCCTTTGCTTTACAGAAGCTTTCCAGTTTCATGAGGTCCCATTTATCAATTGTCGATGTTTCCTTCTAGTAGTTTCAGAGTCTATATTGCAGTCTTTGATCCATTTCATTTTTGTACAGAGTGAAAGAAATGGGTTGCAATTTCAACCACAAGGATGGGAAATTTCAGTTTTCCTAGTACCATTTACTGTCTTTATGTATATTTTTGTACCTTTGTTAAGTATTAGGTGGCTGTTTCTGAGTGGGTCTGTTTCTGAGTCTTGTGCCATTCATCTATGTCTCTTTTTGTGCCCATTTTATATAGTCTGTTTTTATGGCCTGGGGGTTATAATAATTTATGGTCAGGTATTATGATATTTCCAGCATTTTCTTTTTGTGCTAAGAATTGCTTTGGATATTCAGGGTCATTTTTTTTACTTCCATGTAAATTTGAGGATTATTTTATCTGTTTCTATGAAGAATGCAATTTAAATTTTTATGGAAATTCCATTGGAATCACATTTACTAACAGTCATTTTTACAGCATTCTACTAATCCAGGCCCATGGCAGTATTTTCATTTTCTAATGTGTAAATGTAACTTGTTTGCCAGATATAATTGTCTTGATGGCTTACTGCTAAAATAAGTTCACCCTTTCTAGTTCTTTCTGAACTCTGACTGGCTAGCTCAAGTCAGTTGTTCTGGCTCAAATTCTCCAAGCTGACTAATTCAAGCTGGCTTCTCTCAGCTTCTGACTGAATTGCTTGGCTTTGCCTCAAACTAACTCTAGCAGCATTTTCTAATCTTTTTGCTCTTTCCATCTTCACTGCAACCTGTGTCTGTAACACTGTCCCTGTAAAACTGCCTCCTCCCTCTCTCTTCCCCTACTCTCTGATGTCACCTCTCTTTCCTGTCTGTTCTTGTAAGAGTTGGGTATATCCTATCTCTGACTCATTCTGTCAAATCTTTCTCTGATCATCACTTCGTCTTCCCTTCGATTAGACACCACTTTCAAAGATGGCTGCATCCTTCTACAAACTAACTTTACATACATTGAGGTTGGAGGTGTGTGCTAAGAATGTGTCTGTATTCCAGCTAAATCATACTGTAATCCAGGGCACATCTCTATTCTGGCCAGATCATATAGACCTAAGGGTCTTTGAATGTGATCCCTTGCCAGAGCAGCCATGTTGCTGGTTTAAAGTTCCTCTATACTATTATCTTCAATTTCTGAAGTACTTGAAAATTAAGATCTTTCATTTTCTTGGTTGGATCTGATTTTCTTTTATTGGAATATAGAGAAGCTGCTGGGTATTTAATGTTGATTATGTATCCTGCAACTTGCTGAATATGTTTATCACATCTAATAATTTTCTTCTGGAGTCTTCAGGGATTGATACCTAGAATATATAAGGAACTTCAAAAGAGTGAAATTATCAATGAATGGACTGAGTAGACATTTTTAAAGGAGAAAAAAAAATCTGAAAAAATGTACAACCTTGGCCATCAGTACAAGGCAAATTAAGAGCTTTGGGATTCCAGCCCAAGCCAGGAATTTTTGCTATCGAAAAAATATGTTGATGAGGATGTGGAGTAAAGGAACCCTTTTGCAGTGGTAGACAGCTACAGCCATTATGGCTATCAGTGTGGTGGTTCCTTTAAACTACCAATAGACCCAAACATATCACTTCTGCATGTACACCTATTGGCAGATACAGAACTCAGCATAGTACAGAAATATTTGCATATCTGTGTTCATCACTGCTCTGTTTACAATAGCTAGACTAGGCTGTTTACAATAGGCTAGGGAACTAGCCTAAAGAGCCATCAACAGATGGATAAAGAAATTGGAACATGTTCACATTGGATTCTATTCAGCTCTAAATTGTATGACACTTGCAGGGAAAATGGATGGAACCGGAGATCATTATGTTACATGAAATAAGCCAGACTCTGCAAAATAACCCTTTGTCTCAAAGTCTGGTATGAATCTTCTGTTGCCGTTGGGATGAGGACTGGAACACAGACATAGGAAGGAGGGAGACTTAGAGCGTGGTGTGCTTCTGAACACAGATGGAAGGAGGGAGACTTACTTAGAGCGTGGTGTGCTTCTGAACACAGATGTGTGCTGAACAGACCCTTTTTAGGTTGAAGGGGTCAGTTTACATTTTTGTTAAGTTTGTGAAGTGATGGGTTTTTTTGTTTGTTTTGGGTTTTTTTCTTTTGTTTTTTATTGGCTATACTCAATAACTGTTAAGTTCTTACTCTGCTAAGGAAATTAAAACTATGTGATCGTGAAATGTTTTAATTTGGACTTTATTGAAACAACAAAAATAATGTTTTGTAGATTTTTTTTAAACAAAATTGAAATGAAAAAAAGTATCACAAATCAATGTCATTAACATTTCTGGGTGCAAGTTTTCAATGAGAAATCCATTGACAGGAAAACGTAAACAGGGTATTTGCAATACTGAGCAGTCTTCTCCCACCTCAACTATTCAAGATACTGCCTGGTCCTAGGTTAGGGTGTAGCCATGTTTTCTAGCAAAGGCTTGATATTATATAAAGAGAAGATTGGACAGCTTGTGTAGAACATTCGTGCTTGCTGTTATTATGTTCTATAGCCTATAGCGCATGCATTTAACAGCCACACATATGCACAAAGTCATCATTGCCACTACACTTAGCTAACCACAAAAGGAACCCTCTACCTTTTTCTGCAATGTGACAAGCATTAAGAGGAAGGAACCAACATGTGTTCAGCTGTTACATATAGTCATTCCTCTAGGATACTTTCCAAGACTTGATTGCAGGAGCTGTGCTGTTGCCAAAATCAGCAGAAGGTTTAACCTAAAAATAGCATTGTATACAGTGAGTATTCCTCCATGCTGTGGCCTAATACCTGATGTGTGTAAGTGCTATGGAAATTGTTAATAACTTATTTAAGGAATAAGAAAAAATTATGAATTTAGTACAGACAATTTTTTTTTTCTGAATATCTTCTTTCTGAGGTTGGTTGAATCTTGATGTGGAACCCACAGGTAGAACCAAGTGTGTTTTGTCAACAGACATGCTTTGGGCCCAACACAACTGACTTCTACAATTTAAAGTTCTAGCTAAACCATACCCAGTACTGAGGCTATAATATTTTAGTACAACAGGAATGTGAGAGAGACTTCTCTTGCACCAGACAACCAAGAGTGCAAAGAGCAGAGATTAGCTCATGAAATAGGTCATTTAGATACAGCTTGGGACCAGGGGGTGGAGTTTCTTATATGTAAAAGGCATCACTCAATGAAATATCCTTTTTTTTTTTTTTCTGTTCTGAGGTAGTCAAAAACTAAAGAGGAAGATTGGAGTCTATTGAACAGGGTGCGGTCACACGGACAGCAGGTCTCCAGCTCACTGCAATCCTGTGTTCCTGCAGTAAGCTCGTCAGCAGGAGACCTGTGAAGAGTCTCCTGTCCGTTCGCACATCTGATTGGTTAGTTTCAGGGTAGACATGAAGACAGTTCTTTTCACTTTATCAGTCACTACAAGTTCTCATTTCAAGCTATGGCCAAAATTTAGTTTGTAACCTTTCCATTAAGTGTGATAAATCTACACAATAAAAGTAACCAATCTCTTGCGGCATTCGTCAAAACATCTGACCCACTTGTTTTATTTACCCTTAAACTATTAAGCACGAGGTCAAGTTTACGTGAAGATGTTTTCTCGCTGCAAACCAAAATCCTGGGACCACACCTTCGTGCACTTTTGAGGAGGTAGGCTCTGTGAAATGACTATACCCTGGGGCAAGCTCAGGGCTACCGAAATAAGAGTGAACCTGCATCAAATCATAGCAAGGTCAGCGTGCTCCAGGATCCTGCCATTTCTAAGGAAGCCTTCAGGGTGAATACCATATTCTGGTCTTCAGTCTGTCGGTCTGTAGTGATCGTTGATAAATCAGTACTGGAGATTTGAGCCCCCCCCCCCCACCTCCTGGAACTAAAGGCCAGGGCACGTGGTGTTAGCATGGTACCAGCTACATCCCTCAAAGTGCCTGTAGTATATGGAGTGCATTGGTGCTACTTAGTGCTTACTATTCACCTTGGCCTAAGAGGATCATTGAGGTCAAGCTGTTATTCTCCTTCAGAGAAGGTGATGTGAGGCTCCCTGGAACTGCCATTTGCTTTTTATACTCTGAACCATGCACTGGCATGGGTGGGTCCATAGCAAGCCTGTCCTCTCCACACATGGGTGAAGCCAGCTGTGACACATAAATCAAGCTAGTTTCTTCAGTTGGACTTTCGACCAGGGACTTCATGTAGTCGTTTTCTAATACATTCTGCAACTTGTTAGGTGGAGCCAATAGTCCAAGTTGGTGTGCTGTGTCTTTTAGGGGTCCTGGAATGAGGCCACGGGAACCAGAATCAAAAGCTGACTGATCATAAGTAAAATTCTCAAAGAAGACGCAGGGCACAGGGCCGGAGGAATCCTTTTCTATTGTCACAGATGGAGGCTTCCTAGGTATATCTTCAGGGTGAGGTTTCCCAGAGCCTACACACTGTAGCCTGCTGCCTTCTGCTTTGTTTATAACTTCAAGGACATCTGGAATGCAGTCTTTGACGTTCATTATGAAGTGAGGATTCTTCTGCAAAGGAATCAAACATATGTGAGATAAATGCACAAGAGGGAGTATCCAAGTGTATCGTGTGTATCGGGTGCACTGAGAGTTTCCCATTCCTTCCTGGCCACATGTTAACTTGAAGGTTGTGACAAAAGCCAGATGACTCACCGGGGACAGAACAAGTCACTTCTGTCTTAGGGATTTGTGTCTGACTCCCAGTTGGATGAAGCCTTCGTCTCTCACCACTGACTTTCCTGGTAGCCCGCAATGAGTGAGATGGAATCACATTTGTTTGATCTATGCTGGGATCGACCAAAACCAGGGCTTCACTTCTGCTAGACAAGGCCATTCTGCCACTGAGCTGTACCCTAGCCCAGCCTGCCTCACTGCAGTGTTTGTGCTTCTAATTTATTACCTTTTCCTGAAGAGGTATAAAAAAGTTTGGTCAATAAAGCCCCAAGCCAAGATGAGTTCTTTTCTGTCACACACACACACACACACACACACACACACACACTTTCAGTTTTTTTTTTTTTTTTTTTTGAAAGAGAGTCTCACTACATAGCCTTAGAACTAACTACATAGGCCAGACTGGACTCAGGCTCACATTGGTAGGGACCGCAGGCATGAGCCACCACGCCTGGCTGGATTTGTCCTTCATGGGCATAGTACACATATAACATCCCCACATTTACCTTGGATTTTATGAGTGACAGGATGCTGCTCTTGTATGGATTGGGAATGTCAGGATAGCACTTCTCCTTCACCCTGGAAGAATGGCAAAACCAAGACCGATGAAGAATTCAGCGGGACCAGTAAGAGTGAGTGCTCTCAAGGGTCCTCAGACATGGCCTTCTTTTCCCCATCTAGTGACCCAGGAGGCACTAGATGGCCTATGCTCACCTACGCATCTTCGCTCTTTCCCTCATTCTTTCCCCATATTATTCCATATCACTTCGGCCTTACAGTCTGTTCCTAACTCGTGACTGAAGGCCTCCTCTCCACTTACCACTGACTTTTCCAGTAACAGACAATGATGCTGAGCATGATGCCGACGGTTATGGGTAGTATGGTCTGCAGCAGCATGTGAGCTAAAGAAGGAAGGAGAAAGGAGTCATTTTCACACATGCCTTGGCCTCCTTAAAGAAAGAAAAGGTTATGGTGGGGTGACGAACTTTCCATATTTGCTGATTCTCAACTGCATGTATCTATCCAGGACTCACTATGAGTCTTTCAAAATGGTCATAGCTGTGGTCTAAGAGAGGCTTCAAATATGCTTGTATAGTCACTCTCTTCTTTCACCCACCATGAAAAGAGTATGCCCAGTATAGTACTGCTTTTTATGAGTTATGAGGTTTACTGCAAAGATTAATGAAATCTTACAAATATGAAATTTTACTTTTGTGTATATATATGTGCATACTCATAAAAACAAATAAAGTCAAAATGCAGAAGAAAAAAATACAGAAATAAATTTAAAACTCACTCTAAGAGTTGGTCATGGTAATGCATGCCTGCAGTTCCAGCACTGAGAAGGTGGAAGCAAGAGGATTGTGAGTTCGAGTTCATCCTCAGCTATGTAGCCTGGGCTACATGACACCCCATCTCAAAAAAAAAAAAAAAGCAAAAAACAAACAAAACAAAACAAAAACAAACAAAAAACTGCATCCAATGAAATGACTTCAAATAATGGAAACCAGTGACTCAAATCTTAATGTGACTCGAATTCTGGACATAGGCTCAGAGGCATCAAACAGTGTTTCAGTCATCACTAAATCTGCTGTTGCAGCTGTATGCATCTGTGACACCAGCTACAGCACTCCAGGACAAGCACCCTAACTGGTGTGTCTGTGCCATCCTAACAGCTCAGATTTCAGTGAATGGAGGCTGCATGGATGAAGCTGGGAACCTGCAACGTGAACCTATTGGTTTTTCAAAAATGAGTGTCTCCCAGGTTCTTCAGCCTGGTCCTCCTGTGAATTCTTTAATGGAAGCCACCATCACCCTCAACACACTTGCAAAATGCTCTGAATCCTAGTGCTGGCTGGGGTACATGGAGAAAAGGGCCCGGGAGTGTTTTCACCAAGACTTCCCTCAATCTTTTAGGGACCGCTCAAGGCTAGATCTTGATTTTGAGAGACCAAATCTTTTGGATTCCAATTCCATCTTGGAGGACCTGATCTAAGGCTGAACTCAAGTAAACTAACAGGCTGGTACCCAGCACCAGTTTCCAGGTTACCCACCCCCCCACACACACCCCCAACAAATCTGCACCCCAGGTTACAAGCCAGCTCCTGACACTTTACTTCTTAACAACCACTAATCAGGAGGAAAACAGAAGTTAAGTTCATGGTTTGGCTCCCAGCACCAGCCAACTATGTTAAGGGCCACAAAGCCCGCCCCCCCCCAACCAGATGTGTACCAAGCAAGCTACCCCTTCTTGCCTCTATCAATGCTTGCCTAAAACTAGGCTCAGGGCTCCACCTTCCTCCTGTGTTAGCATTGTCCCGGAGCCCAAACTCCAGCTTGAATACAGAGACCCTAATGCAATTGAATCAGATTTACCTCCTTACATGGTCTTTTGGGGTTCACAAACATTTATGACACAACAATTTCACGTCAGAAAAGAACTGAATTTCAGGATGAGCCAGTTTAAGCAGAATTGAAGCTTATCCAGCTTATTATAGATTTTAAGCATGAGGATTAGAAAAAAAAAAGTGTTCAGAAAGGAAGTGCAAGACACTCAAGAATATTGATATGTGCTTCTTTAAGGAGAAAGCGTCTTCCTTTGGGGGAGCTGACCCAGCATTCATGGCCTGATCTAGTGTACATTACTAATCTCTAACTATTCTCAGAAGTCCTAGAAGAGCCAAAAGTTGCCAGTCAGTCCAGAAAACCCAGCCAGAAGGAAGGCTGAGGCAGAAGGCTACCCACCATCATCCAGGGCCTGCTGGAGTGAGAAGCCTGTAGCTTTTCTGATGTCAATTCTAAAATATGCTGTGACTTTCAAGTCACCCTGAGACTGACTCCCTGAGACAGACATCCAGTATCAGTGAGAAGGATGAGAAGAAGTTTCTAGATCATAATGGGTCAGGTGACTGCCAACTTGACCTGGGATCTGTAACGGGATTCTGAATAACATTTATGGAATGGATTAAAAGGAATGGAGGCAGGGGAAAGAGAGAAGAACTTATTGAAATGTCCAGATCTGGAGAAAGCATAGGAGCTCAACCTTGAGGGAAATATTTGTTTTGGAGAAACTCACAGCGTACATCTGGAGTTGTGACCTTTGTGTACGTTTCATTGGGTCCCGGGCCAGCGCTGGTATATGGAGTGACGAAAAACTCATAGAGGGACTCTGGCCGAAGGTTTTCCACGGTGAGTGTCTTTGTCTCTGAGTCACTGATGTCATATTTACAGAGCACTGAATTATCATCTGTGATTGAAAAACAATATTGTCAAGAAAATAATATTCAGGGCATGGCGGAACCCTGCTTGTGGTCAGTTAGTAGAGTGCTCGCCTAGCATGCACAGGCCACGGGCTTAATTCTCAACATGGCACATATCGGACATGATGGCACATGCCTCTCATCCCAGTGGAAAGTGCGGAAGCCCAAGGTCATCTTCAGTTACACAGTGAGTTCAAGCCAGCCTGGGATGCACCCTGACTTATGAAGAAGGAAAGAAAAGAACGTGGCAGAGACCTTGTGCAGGAGCCAGGCATTGATACCCCAGTTCTCTTGGTACCATCCTCAAGCCAACCTCAAATCAAATAATAATCTCACAGTTTTCAAGGTGTGCCACAATCAACAAAATATCCTCTAAGCTGGGAGTGGCAATAATACAGGTAGAGAGTTCTGTCAGACATAATAGGCATACACAGGGAGCATAAGCTGCTGCCAGAGATGGGGCTTACAGATTTCTTACTCATAGTATGTAGAAGGCCATGCATTTGGTCTTCAGTACCACAAACATATGAGTAAATCTAATACCTTTTGACGAAGTGTTTTTGTTCTTTGTTTTAAGAGAGGCTTGGGAAGCAAGCAGGGTTCCCTTTTTTGTTTGTTTGTTTGTTTTGTTTTGTTTTGTTTTTTGAGACAGGGTTTCTCTGTGTAGCCCTGGATGTCCTCTCTGTAGACCAGGCTGGCCTGAACTCAGAAATCCTCCCGCCTCTGCCTCCCTCATGCTGGGATTAAAGGCGTGCACCACCACCGCCCGGCTGCAAGCAGGGTTTCAAAATGGAAGGATTTCTTTAGGGGCTGATGGTCAGCCCCACATCATTTTTTAACTGAATTAAAATTCTTTTCCCCTCCACTCACAGCTCTTTTTGTTTTCGCTATTGGTTGTAAAATGGGATGGGAAGAGCATCAGCCCGATCCCCAGTCTGGCCCTGTCACATAAGGGGCCTTTCTGAGCTTTTTTCTAACTCTGCGATGGACTCCGCCTCGCTTTCATGGCTCCCAAACTGTAAGATCCTTAGTTCTTTTGAGTCTAAGTGAACAAGCAAGAGAGTGAGCATCACCTGAAAGAAGGGTCCTTTCCCAGTTTTGGTTGCACTGCATCTCCTTGGATTTCACATACACGTGGTACCCTTTTATAAAACCAGACTGAAAGTCACTGCTGTAGTCCAGCCAGCTTAGAACGAAGGAGTTAGGGGTCAAGATAGGAATCTTCACTTTTGGATTCACTGTAGGAGCTAGGAAAGGAAGATGGGGCAAGAACAAGTCATGATGTGGGAATGGTCATTTATGCAAACTAAATAAACACAGGCCACAGGCAGCTTGGGATGTTGAGCTCCTGTCAAGTTAAGGGGTTTTATCTTTTTCCCTGGATATTGTGTACCGAGACACAATCCTGAGGAGCTGAGCAACTATCTTGTTTAAACTACTCATAAATGAAGACGTAAATACATAGAGAGATTAAGTAATTTGTGGGAAAGTCCAAAGTGGAAACTTGAAAAATAAAAGGTCTGTCTTAGGCTTGGTCCTGGCCTTAAAGTCTCAATAGCACTGTCTGAACCAGAGAATCTACAGACATGAAGAAGAAGGCACAGAAAAGGCAAAGTATGTTTAAAGATGTGAGAGGGCATTTGGAGAATTCAGTTCCAAGAACAAGGCAATGTGTGTTATCAGACACTCTGGAAATATACATAGTACATTTCCACCCCCCCACACACACACAAACACACATATATACATACACATATACACATGCACACATACACGTACATATTTGGGCATAGTGTCTGCACACAGAGACACATTCAAAAATGACATGCCCCTTCCTTCCGTCTCTGCCCACCATGAATACTGGGTCAGCTCCCCCAAAGGAAGAATCTTAGAGTTGGTCTGATTGGTAAGACAGCCAGGAGCCCACTCTCAGAGTCCAGAGACCCTAATGCCAAGCATTCCAGTGGGAAGAGCTAGCATCCCATTCTGGTTCTGGGACAGAGGTAAATGTTTACAGGAGACAATTTGATGCCAATGCTAAAAGAACAGAGGAGTTTATTATTGAAGCTGAAACACTCTGACCCAAGGATTGTATGTCTAGGAGTCAATCAAACACCATCCTGGTAGGCATAGGTGATAGCTCACATGGTAAAGTGCTTGCCTTTTAAGCATGAGAGTCTGAGTTTGTTCTTCAGAACACATGTGAAAAGCTGAGAGTGGTGGTGTTTGCTTGAAAGACCAGTGTGTGTAGAGCGGAGACAGAGGGATTTCTGGGGCTTGCTGGCCAGCTAGCATAGCCTACTTGGTGAGCTCCAGGCCAGTTAGAGAAAGACTCAAAAAGCATGATACTTGTTTCCTGATGAATGATAGTGGCTTTCTCTAACCTCCACATACACCTGCACACACACACACACACACACACACACACACACACACACACACACTATTAAGGATAGAGACTTAGCTAAAGTGAAAGCAATTCAGATCAGGCACAAGAGAGTGGACAGCCAAAGAGAGGTTTGCAGCTTGGAGCTAAAAGATACTTGAAGATATAGTTTACAGTTTCTAAATGAAAATCATTGCAGTCATTCTAAATTATCCAGCAACATGTGGCTTGGCAGATGCATAGGGGTTCCTTCCCATCACGGAAGTAGCACAGTGCTTAAGTAATATTTTGTGGCATTAATCAAGAAAGAAGTTAAAGAACTTTGTTAAGCATCCCATTTTTATTTAAAAGAGGATATCACTCTAGAGAAATGGGTATCTGTACAATAAAGACTAACTGGATATCGCCCTTTGGGTATTAAAAGTAGCAGTGGAGGACTGCAGGGACTGGAGCCTCTCAGCTTCCGAGGGACAGAGCTGGATCAGCGAACATCTCTGCCCCCTCCCTGCGAGCAGAGGGCTTCCCTCCAGGATGAGCTTCAGCCCAAGGACTCAGGCAGGACCAGCTGGGAGGCACAGGCCTCAGGAGTGGAAGGGGAGTTGCAGGGCAGCAAGGAAAGGTCAAGCTCTAAGACACCAAGAACTTCTAACACCAGAGATCAAGAGATGGCGAAAGGCAAATGCAAGAATCCTACCAACAGAAGCCAAGACTGCTTGGCTTCACCAGAACCTAGTACTCCCACCTCAGCAAGCCCTGGATATCCCAAAACACCAGAAAAGCAAGATTTGGATCTAAAAACTCATCTCACAATGCTGATAGAGGAACTTAAGAAGGACATGAATAACTCCCTTAAAGAAATACAGGAGAAAACAGATAAAGAGATACAAGCCCTTAAAGAGGAAACAAAAAAATCCCATAAAGAATTACAGGAGATCACAAGTAAACAAATAGAAGCCCTTAAAGAGCAAACCCAAAAATCCCTTAAGGAATTGCAGGAAAACACAAACAAACAGGTGAAGGATCTGAGTAAAACCATTCAGGACCTAAAAATGGAAGTAGAAACAATAAAGAAATCACAAAAGGAGACAACCCTGGAGTTAGAAATCTTGGGAAAAAAGTCAGGAAACATAGATGCAAGCATCACCAACAGAATACAAGAGATAGAAGAAAGAATCTCAGGGGCAGAAGATAACATGGACAACATTGACAGAACAATCAAAGAAAATGCAAAATGCAAAAAGACCCTAACCCAAAACATCCAGGAAATCCAGGACACAATGAGAAG
>JADRCD010189538.1:0-13896 GCA_019843815.1 Montemys delectorum
AGCCCCTCATTGAGGACGGACTCTGAGTAGGGCTCTGGTGGGGATGGTCAACCTGAAGCACACTCTTCTGTAGGAATGCCACCTGCCATCCAACTGTCTCGAGCTGGCAGCCACCCTCCGCTCTGCACTCAGGGAGATCCCCTCGATCCCCACCATCTCACTGTCCAGATGATCTGTCAGCTCACTTCTAAATCTTTGTCATTTACTCTTCAATGTGTCTCGAAGCAATGTGTCTTGGTGCTGGTCACAGAAGCACCATAAAGTGCGATTTAGTCAGCAGTACCATGCCAGGTCACATCCGTCAGACCTGGGATGGTTCCGTGACCGGCTATACAAACGGAAGGGTATAAGGACAGCACCGGTCACATGTCCTTGTTGGGAGTGTCACCTGTGTAGCCTCTAAAGAGCCACATGTGGAAGATGAGCAGGGCCACCTCCATCCCAGCCATTTGTGTCTCTAGACATTGTGCCCAAAGGAAACTCTATATCAATGTTCTCAACTTGTGGGTCTCGACCCCTTTGGAGGTCACATGTCAGATATTCTGAATATCAAATATTTACATTACAATTACAGCTATGAAGTAGCAACAAAATAAGTTTATGGTTGGGGGTCACCACAACATGAGGAGCTGTATTGAAGGGTCACAGCATTACCAAAGTTGAGACTGCTCTGTAGGGTTGAGGGTGTAGCTCACACAACAGAGACTTTTCATGTGTGAAGCCCTGGATGAACTAGATGGTGGCACATGCTTGTCATCTCAGTACTTAGGATGTGGAGGCAGGAGGATCTGAAAGTAAGTTAATGGTTATCCTCAGCTATTTGGTGAGTTCAAGCCTAGCCTGGGCTATGTAAGACCCTGTCTGGAAAAAAAAAAAGAGGCAGCACACATGTTTGCAAGGCTCTTCATTGAAACGGGTTTGTTTATGTAGCAAAGGAGGCGGCTATAATCTGCAGGCCGCATGGCCCAAGTCTCAGGGTGCTGGTGGTATTTCTCCCAGTCTTAGGCTCTACGTTATCATAAGGCAGAGAGCAAAGTGGGTGAGAGCAAAGAGTCCAGAAGCCTCACTGCCTAGCCTCAGATCTCAGCCTGCCATCCACTAACTGAGTAAATTTAAAAACAAAAAAAGAGAAAAAACAAAAAAACAAAAAAGAAAAAAAACCAAAAAAACAAAAACCTGACTCAGGTTCCCAGGCCTCGATTTCCCCGTCTATGCCCCTCTTAACTCATGCAATGAAATGCTCAGGAAACATCTGCCACATTTGGTGCCTATGGTGGTTGGCTTGGCCCGCGGGAAGCGGCACCATTGGGGGTGTGGCCTCGTGGGAGGAAGTATGCCGTTGTGTAGGCGGGCTTTAAGGTCTCCTAGTGTTGAAGCTCTGCTCAGTGTAGAAGAGCGCCTCCTTCTGACTGCCCTCAGATTAAGATGCAGTGCCCTCAGCTCCTCCAGCACCATGTCTGCCTTCATGCCTCCAGGCTTCCCACCATGATTTAATGGACTAAACCTCTGAAACTGTAAGCCAGCCCCAATTACGTTTTCCTTTAAAAGTGTTGCCTTGGTCATGGTGCCCATTCACACCAATGAAAACCTAACTAGGACAGTGCTCAGTCCATGGAGAGTTCCTGTCACATTTGCTAGCCTGTCACTTCTGGCTAGAGGGTCTTTGATCCTGGGGCCAGGCCAGGCCAGGCCATAAATTTACTTTGTGTATACTGATGGTACATTATATTCCCCTGTTCTCTACCACTCTTCTTTTTGGGGAGGGGGATGTATATGTGTGTCTGTGTGTCTGTGTGTCTGTCTGTTCATAGTTCATGGGTATTCAGGTACGGGCACCTGTGCACATACAGAGACCAGAGGAAGAACCTGGGCGATCTGGTATACCACTCTCTGCTTTATTCCCAGTGACTCTGGAGCTAGGTCGATGGCTAGCAAGCTCTAGTGACCCTCCTTTCTCTGTGCCCCATAGAGCTGGTGTTACAGTCATGCACATACAACCATGCTTGACTTTTTCTGTGGGTACCGGAGATTTGAACTCGTGTCCTGCTGTCACAGCAAGCGCTCTTTCCCACTGTGCTGTTTTCTCAACTGGGACCTTAGAGTTTGATGGAAAGTCCAGGTGGGACCATCACTGAAAATCACAAACACATAGGGAAGAAGTAGGTGGTATTTACTTCAAGCACCCTGCAGTAATCAGTATTATAGTGCCATAATACAGTATCTGTAGTAGTATAGAACTGGTATGGCTATATATTACAAGGCAAATTTACTAAAGACAGACTGGGGAATGAATCCAACAGTAGCCATCTATCTGCACGCTAGAGATGCTGAGAGCCAGGGAGCTGGCAGTCACAGAGTCTGGATACTTCAGAAGTCCCAGTCTGGTACCTGAGGCCTAGAGGATTCCTGGGGGGCCACTGGTCCTCAGTTCATGTTGGAAGTCTAAACAAATTGGGTCCCAATGTCAGTGAAGGGTGGTAGCAACAAAAGAGCAGATGCACTTAACAGCAAGGAGCAAAGGCAGGCAGGCAAAGCACTGCTTTCCCCTACAGTCTCTTTGTATCTGGGCTGTTGGAAGGCATTGCCCACTCTGGAGGAGGTCCCCCCACCTTAGTTAATTCTTCCTGGAAATGCCCTCGTATCTCCATTCAGAGGCATGTCTCTTAGTTGATTCCAGAGATAAGATTAACCATCACACACAAATGCTAAGTCAGATGGCAGTAACTCTGTCAAGCAAGCGATGTGGCCTTTGAGAGTTTGGGGGTTGTAATGGTATCTGGTGATAGCAGATGCTGTTTGGGGGACCCCACAACCTGGGTGGTATCACATCAGACCACAGATGCTGTAGGGAAGGACCAAAGTTCCTTAAGATCCAGGCTGTTGCTGGGGTGGAGAGGAAACCCCTTTGCCTGAATACCTAGGGCGGATGTTCCCGGGAACTAGGGCGGCCTTCTAAGTATGTGGACTCATCTGCAGCTCACTCCTTCCCAGTCTGTGTAGAAGCATGCTCTTGCATTTCCCAAAGAGATTAATAGCATGAAAAGGAGCTGGAGCCTGGAGGGAGAAAACACTTGCTTATTTCTATCATAAATATTTTACTCTGGACAACTCAGAATGGTTAGAAGCCTCCTCTGGGGTTTGTGGAACTACCTGAGTCTAGCTACCTGCCCCTGACTTGGCAGACTGCTCCACGCACCCTTGAATACTGTAAAGGTAGGCTTCATGCATACACTCTTCAGAACCAGACCCAGACCTTAGATTCTGCTCCTGTCTCCACCCATCAGAAGGCCCCCAGCCAGCCAGGACCAGATACTAACCTTGAATGGGTTTTGTTGTTTTGCTTGGTTTTGTTTTGTTTTGTTTTGTTTTGTTTTGTTTTGTTGAGAACCCTGCTATAGCATTTCTGTGTTCCCAGTCCTCAGTAGATAAGCTTTAAACCTACAGCCGCACACTACAGGCTAAGTGTGGGGGTTTCCCGGGACCCTTAGACTGCCTCTGGGTTCTGGGAGGGGGGGTGGGGCTTTATAGCCTCTGAACTGTCATCAAAGCTTAATAGCACTGTATCCTGCTGATGGCCTTGCTTCGGGGACCCAAGCACCCCCAGAGAGACTGATACCTTTGCTTGTCGGCCATCAGCACAGCCCATAAAAGGTTTGCCTTGAATGTCAAGACAAAGCCCCAGACAGCTGTTCCAGCTCTCAGGGTCAGACTTCAAGGAGTGGGAACCCTTCGGAGGCTCGTTGCCCACGGCTCTGTGGTCTTATCCAATCCTCTGTCTATCGTTCCTCCAGCCAATTTTCTAGGCACGGGAGCTCATTGAGAAGCCTGCACAGGCCTCTCATTGCACATTTTAATCTTCCCTTCGGATCGATGTTCCTCATGCTTGGCCCTGCTCTCTTCGGTGCCCTTATTATCATGATTCACCCATAACCTTAAAAACAGAGCTTCTCTCGAGCCACATTCTCCTCCTCTCGAGTAAGCGTATTCATTCTTTGCAAACACACACCACCGCAGCCTCCTGACCCTGGCTCGCTGAAATCCCACCCGCTAATGCTTCTGATCCAGCCGAGACCGTAATTACATAAGAAGCCTTATCCTCAGAAACGCTCTCAGCTCTGAACACCATCCATCATTATTCTCTGAAAATGCAAAAACTATTCCGCAGCTGCCTCTTCCATCAAGGATGCACAGGAAAGAGACCGCCGCGGTCCAGCGAATGAGTCTCTTTGGCGTGTCAGGGTGAGGAGCGGGTGTTAATTTTTATGTTCAGCACACCAGGGTGTAGGGCCCACTAATGATACCACATTTATTGGAGGGAAAATAATAGGAAGGTACAAACAGAAGCCGGAGGCTGAGGAGTTTTCTCTCGGTAATAGCTCAGTGTGGAAAGTGGATTGGAGATAGAAAATAATAACCCAGATTTCCTGCAGTTAAGGACAAATGACATTGTGGTTTCCATACATTATCTACTGAGTCTACACAGTGACTGTCCCAGATAAATATTCCTCTCGTTCTGTTTCAGAGACAGAGGGGTCAGGGGTTAAGGGTAGCCCTGCAGCAAAAAATCCTCTTCTATGAGAGGGAGGGGCTCTACTGTGCTAGACAACCACAAGGATTGTTCCAGGACCAAGTCCTCAGATAAATGGCGTACTGTCTACAGATAACCTGTGCTCCCTATCTACATACTGAAAATCCTCTCTAGATGACCACCTGTGCCTGATCTGGAGTAGAGATTTTTATATGTGGCAGTCATCCTGTGTCTCTACTTGCTCATCACTAACATGAGATTTTTCTTGAATTTTTAAAGGACTTTTAAAATTTCTGTGTGTCTGTATATCCCCCCTCTCTCTTAGTGTGTGTGTGTATGTGTGTATGTGTGTGTGTGTATGTGTGTGTGTGTATGTGTATGTGTGTGCAGGTGCCATCAGAACATACCATTGGACATCTTGCCCTATTACTACTCAAAAACATGGCCAGTCTCACCTTCATTCACAGGCTGAAATCCACCATGAAAGAGCCAAGGTCTAAATGGATATAGGCCTAGAATAGAGAGGTCTCTATATGTGTTGTGCCATATGGTATACATTCATTCTCTGTGTGTGTGCACTTGTGTGCACCTGTGTGTGGAGGTAAGCTATCAATGTCAGGTGTCATGCCTTGGACTCTGTCTACCTTGTCTCTCTAGCCTGAGGCTTCCTGATTTGACCAGTTGTCTCCACATCCCCAGAACTGGGATAACAGGCATGCTGCCACCTACCACCACCCTTGGCTTTCTATGTGGGTGCTGGGATTGATCTCAGGTCCTCAGGTTTGAACAGCAAGCACTCTACTTATTGAGCCTTCTTACAACCATGAATGTTTTCAGCATTCCCAGTGAGAAGAGAGACATCAACAGTTACATAGGGTAGGGACATGGCCAGTAAGCAAAGAACTGGACTGGGTTGTAACCCAGATCACTGGCTACCTATTCTCTGGTCAGAGACTCCTGGAGAGAGATGAAAGGATCTCACACATGACAACCAAGCCACTGAGCCACACCCCAGCCCCTCTCTAGGGGATTCTAGGCATAGGCTCTACCACTGAACCACACCACAGCCCCTCACTGGGGGATTCTAGGCAGGGGCTCTACCACTGAGCCACACCCCAGCCCCTCACTGTGGGATTCTAGGCAGGGGCTGTACCACTGAGATTTCTGTGCTTTTTATTCAGGTATGCAGTCTTGCTACATTGCCCTAGCTAGCCTTGAACTCATTCTGTAGGCCAGGCTGGCTTAAGCTTTCAGTCATCCTGCCTCAGCCTCCTGAACAGCTATGACTGCAAACTGGTTCAGTGAACCTAGATTATGCCTTTTTCTTTTTCTTTTTTTTTTTTAATTAAAGAAAGTAAGCTTAAATCTAGAAGTTTATCCCTCTAAAATTACTGATAATAAATACTGATCCCATGACTAGAGATACTGTTTGCAGTCAGAAGATCTTAGAATTGTAGGGCTTGAGAGATGGCTCGGTAGTTAAGAATGCTGCGGCTCTTGCAGAGGATCTGAGTTAAATTCTGGGAACCCATGTTGGGTGGCTCCCAACTGTAACCTCAGCTCCAGGAAATCTGATGCTCTGTTTCGGACTCTAAGAGCGCCTGCACACACATGACATATACCTGCACACATACACTAAATTACAATTTTTAAAAAGACATTCTAAGAAAAAGCAAAAAGGCTTTAGCTATTCCCCTGGTCAGTGAAGAAGCAGAAAGTGTAAAATTTGTGCTTCCTTGAAGGATCCCACTTTAAAGGTACCTGTTCCATGCTGCACTGTTGTAGAATATATTTAATCTCATTCTGTGGCCTCTACCCACCTCTGATCATTCAGTTCCCCAATAAAAGACACACAACTTATATTATTTACAATAGCCTTAATCAGCACTAGAGCTGGGCAGAGATATCTACACTCAATGCTATTAGAATCTACTTTCCTATTGATAACCCCAAGTTATAACTATGTTTTATCTGGACCACTCTTAACTCCAATTGGCCAGCCCTCAGGCCATGCTTTCTTAACTTCTAACCCATGATGTTTTTCTTCTCTTCCCACCTTCTTCTCGCTCTCCTGGTGGCCTCCTCTGACCCCCCAGACTGGGAACACCAAGCTCCACCTATCTCAAATCTGCTCAGCTATATGCTGTAAGCGTCTTGATTCGCCAATCAGAAATAACTTGAGGACAAGGTCACATACTGTCACTTGGGTCTACGTGTAGACTCTCTCATCTCTGGGGCAAACAGGCCTTGGGCGCCCCACCCCCCGCACTTAGCATTACAATACCTAGCAACAGACCAAACCTCAACACTAGGCGTAACAAACTCGATAGGCCTGACATGGTTGGACATCACCTGTTTTATGGCCAAGGTAAGGAAGGTTAAGTGTTGGTCCTATCAATTCAAGGGCTGGGTCCGAGGTTTCTATAGAACTAAGGCAGCATGGGTAGCTGATAGAAGGATGGGCCCTCAGGGAAGACAAAAACAAAACAAAACAAAAACCTATAACAAAATGACTGCAGGTGCAACAAACAGCCCAGAACTCCCTGGTGAGGGGGCAGCCATGGCAACAGCATCGGCCAGCTGTAAAGAGTAGATACCTGGTGCTGTGACTGCTTTCTGGTCCCATGTGTCAATGCAAAACAACAGACTCTGCTCTTGCCTCAAAGGGAGATAGTTTATTCTGGGAGCAAAATATCAAACTATGGGCATGGTCCAGGACCACGGATTTAGGTTATCCCCGATTACACATTCCAATGTGGTAACAGTTTATGGGGTTCTCCTAGCAACAGAGCGGAGAAAACCATAAGTCAGGACAATTTTCAAATGTGTTGGTAGGAACCTCCGGTAGGTGAGTCCCAGCAGGGTGGGGCGGGGGGGGGGGGGGCGGGGGGAGTCACTGTCACAGGCCTCAGATGCTGTCTTATGCTTAGCTTTGGATGTTTGTTGCATGTCAAGGGGTTGTTTGTATGTTTCAGAGGGCTTACATAATCATCCCAAGCTGCTAGGCTGGGAGGTAGGAAAAAAAAAAAAAAAAAAAAAAAAAAACACTATTCAGGGGCTGAGATAGCCCAAGATAATTTGTCTGTAGACCCATGACTTCCAGCTGTTGACAAGCATTGACAGTCTACTCAGTTATCAACCCTGAAGAATGTTGGACAAGGGGGAAGCTTGTTTGCTTGGGAATGTCAGTTAACCCATGGAATCGAGAAATGGCCACAAGGTGAGTCCTGTGCTTGCACCGTGTCTGTGAGGTGCAGCCTCTGGCCTGGAGCATAGGGAACCCTCCCAACAGCCTTTGAGATGTGGCCTGTGGTACCTCCTTCAAGCTCAAGAGACAGAGGATGTGTCTGTGGGCGTGGCTTTTCACATATCTAACAGTGGGGAACTTACAGAGCCAGGTTCCGTCTCAGACATATCTCCTCTCCAGAGCTGTGAAAGGCTATTTCTGCCAGGAGAGCCTCTCACAGAGGGGACTTCCGGGTACGGGGCCTAAGCAGGTGCATCCATAGTTAAGGCCCATGGGCTTCATGAGCTCCAAGACAGCTGTGAGTGTGGCCCACAAAATCATAAGCTTACTTAAGACATTACAAAAATGTTTTATTGTGTTATTAATTTTTTTCAAGCTCTCAAAAATACTGCTTGTTGTACACATCTCACCCCATCCCCCCACTTCCTCTTTCCTCCTCCCTTTCCCTCTCACAGATCCCCTTTACCCCCTAGATAGCTTTCCTTCTACATATGTATGTTTGCATGTTTGGATGTATATATGATTTCATATATCTATACAAAACCTAAGAACCACAAACAATCTCTCATTTGTGAGTTCTCAATATGATACGTGCCTTTCATGGCTGTCTTAAATCCATTTTTTGTGAAAACAATATAACCTCGTTATAGCCAGAACCATGGCTCCATAGTTAACAGCACTTGCAGAGGGCCTGGGTTTGATTCCCAGCACACATGGAGTACCTTACAGCTGCTTGTAACGCCAGTTCAAGGGGATCTGCTGCCCTCTTCTGGCCTCTGTGGATGTTACACACACCTGGTGCACAGACAGCTGAGGAGGAACATACACATAAATTAATCTGTTTTTAATGTCGCTGCATAGGCAGTACATCTTCCTTAATCATCCCTGTGCTGCCAGATACGTGGATTGGCTCCACAGACACGGCTGTGTGAACAGTGCCAGATGTAAGACAGATATGCAAATGTCTTTATCAATGGGGAGGCTTTGGGGTAAATGCCCAGGAGTGTTTTAGCTAGGCAGTAATGTTCCGTAACTTGATTGCACAGTTCTCAAGCATGAACTCTGTATATGACAGCTTCTATCACCGTGTTGAAAGGTTGAACATTCCTGGAAGCAAGCAAGAGCCAAGAGGGGCTGTCTTCTTTCTGGAAGTGTAGTTGGTTCTTTTTGAAAAAAAATTAAAAAGTAGGACAGACCTGGGATGTCCTTCATCAGCAACCCTGGGCAAACTGTAACCTTTCCATCTGCCTTGCCCCTGTGTGTTTGACCTGCGGGGGTGGGGGGCGATGCTGTTAGCACTCATGAGTGAACTATGTCCCCTGCACATGCCTGTCCAGCCACTGTGACATCTTCTCACTATATGGTGCTAGGTGTGCAAGAGTCTCTGAAGGCCTGAGGCTGTGTCCCCTGGGAC
Organism: Montemys delectorum; assembly: GCA_019843815.1. Classification (NCBI taxonomy): domain Eukaryota; kingdom Metazoa; phylum Chordata; class Mammalia; order Rodentia; family Muridae; genus Montemys; species Montemys delectorum. Next base: position 9,190 of record JADRCD010189538.1, read on the forward strand.
ACCCAAGCTCCACTTTCCAATGACTAAGATGGGAGAAGAGGTAGCCTAGGAGGACTGGCCAGCCGTCTCTAGCTTGCAGTCCTTGATCTGTAAATAAGAAGGGGGGAGCAGCTTGGATCAACTCCTGGAAACCTCAGAACACTTGAACTCCATGGCAGGGAGAAAAGCTGGTCCATCAGAGACAAGAAGTGGTCGTAAGGGCCATTGGGAGGCCTGGGGTTAGCCCCTCGTACACACCGTATTTACCTCTGGACAGGGCTGAGGATTGTGTCACTTGGTCGATATGGCAATGATAGCCACCCTGTCAGTGACCGATGGTGACTGGGTCTAAAGGCTCAGTCTGACTTCTATGTGGGTGTGTCCACCTGGTCTCCAATGGAGGACTGGAGGAGATGCACCATAGAGTTGGGAAATGGATAGGCAGTTTAGAAACCCCGAGAGCCAAAGGCTAGACCAGGAGGACCAGGAGTAGCAGTACTACCTGAGGGCATGCAGGGGACTGGCCAAGCTGTGCACTAGGAGGAACCACGCCTGCACAGCAGGTGCCTGCAGAGGGCCCCCACTCACAGGCTACCCCAACAGGGCAGAGCTGTTCAGCTTGATGCTTTCCTTTTTCCCCTGCTGAGGCCCCATTGTTTAACGTGAACACTTGGGTTGTCATTAAATTTTTTTTTTTTACATGTCACGGTACCCCATCCATTCTGGTTTTAATCAGAAGCCCAGACCACACGTGGTCCGGGAGCCCAGAAGGCTGTCTGCCCCACAGTTCTCAGTTGGGTCTGGGAAATTGGCAAGGCTTCTTCCGAAGCCAGCAGGCAGGCATCGGGGTTGCTTAGTTGGAGGGATTTGATCATTAATAATGTCTGATCAACTGTGACCCCTTCATAATCAGGGAACTCAGAGAGACACGCAGAGCCAGCCAAACCCTGCCACTTTGGAGTTTCGGAAATTAAGGGGTATTCAGCTATTTAATGTAGAGCCTCCAAGCTCAGGAGGCCTGGGGGGGGGGAGGCTGGGTTATTGGAATTGTGGAAGATGAGGGTGTGGGGAAGGCCACAGCAGGAGGAAACTAGGAAGGGGGTAGGGTGGGGTAGGGTGGGGTAGGAAGGGGGTAGGGTGGGGTAGGAGATGGGGAGGTGGGTGAATAATGAAGTGTAACATGCAGTAATCCTGTCTCTACAAGCGGGTGAAATAGCCTGCTCAGGGCAGGTCTGGCCTCTCCTGCTGGGTTGAAAGGAAGGGCTGCACCATAGGAGGGGAGACAGAAGGGGATGGAAGAGCTAGAGGCACAGGCTCATGACAACCTCCCATGGGGAACAGTGTGGAGGAGAGAGGGTTGGGGGGGGGGGTCCTGGGTCTACTAGCATTCTCTGAGCATGCAGCATCCCAAGGAAAGACTAAGCTGTGTTCACATCTTGTTCCCATGAAGGATGAACTGTGAGACATGTTTCACAGAGGACTGAGCTTAGATAACTGGCACTCATCCCCAGGCCTGTGAACTCCCTATCAACATGCACCCTGCAGAGCTTTGGAAATCAGAAAGGAACAGAGAGAGGGCAAGCCACGTTTGAGTTTCCAATCTGGGCTGATTATGGGGTGTAGGTTTTCTGGACAAGTAGAGAAATAAGTGGCTGATATGACTTCCCTGACTCTGTTCCCCGCTCCCACAGGGTACCAGATTGCCTACCGCCTGGCCAGCGGTAGTCCTCACACCTTCACCACTGTCGAGGTGGGTGCCACGGTGCGGCAGTTCACAGCCACAGAGCTGGCCCCAGAGTCTGCATACATCTTCAGACTATCTGCTAAGACAAGACAGGGCTGGGGAGAGCCCCTGGAGGCCACAGTTATCACCACAGAGAAGAGAGGTAAGCCCCCAGGCCCAAATCTGACTGTAGCCTGCAGGGCACACGGCAGTCTCCCCAACTCCACTCCTCCCCACAGGGCCTAGAAGCCTGGGCAAGACAGGGAGTTAGGTGGGTTGTCTTTTTCATTTTGTAAAGTGTGTGTGTGTGTGTGTGTGTGTGTGTGTACGCACACACACGCGTGTTCAGTACTCATACACATGTGTGTGCATCTGTGTGGAGGCCTGACATGGGGCGTCTTTGCCCCAAGACACTCCACCTTAGTTTTTGAGACAGTGTTTCATTGAGCCTGGAGCTAGCTATTTGGGCTGGGTTGGGTAGCCAACAAGCTCCAGGGGATCCCCAGTTAAAGACATGGGCCCTGGTGTCTTTAATACAGTTCCTCATGTTATGGTGTTCCTGCCCCTCCCCAACCATTAAATTATTTTTATTGCTACTTCATAATTGTAATTGTGCTGCTCCTATGAATTTCAATGTAAACATCTGTGTTTTCTGATGGTCTTAGGTGAGCCTCGTGAAAGGGTTGTTTGGCCCCCAAAGGGTCTTGGCTCACATTCTAGTCTAGGAAGTGTGAGCACTTGAAGTCTGCAGTCTGATACTTAAGACTGTGTCTCCCTAGTAGGCACACTCACACTAGGTATTTTCTGAGTAGCTGTACCCCTGGCCACTGTCCTTTGGAGACACCTACCCTGCCCCATGCTCGGGGCCAGCTGTGTGGTGTGTCTTGTATGTGTGGCTCTTCCCTTACCAAAGCCCAGTCAGGAGCATTCTGATTTCACAGAAGAGGAGGATGAGAAACTGAGGCACCTTTATAGATCTTCACCACTGCACCTGCCTCAGACCACCACAGCCAGCTCCTCCTATGAAAGTCTGGGTTGGACCTCTCAGCAGGCTGTTACCCACAACTTGAGCCTCACGCCAGAGCAGTGGTTCTCAACCTTCCTAATGCCGGGATCCTTAAATACAGTTCCTCACATTGTGGCAAACCATACAAGTGTTTTGTTGCTACTTCATAACTGTAATTTTGTTAGTGTTATGAATCATAATGTAAATATGTGATATGTGGGGGGGGGGGCACAACCTACAGGTTGAGAACCACTGCTCTAGAAACTTCCACCAAAGCCCAATAGGCCTCTCTTCAAAAGTCATGCCTCCAGGTGTAGGTGGCATGGTGATTCCTTTCCTGAGGAGGTGTAAACCGACTGTGACAACATAGAGCACAGCCTAAGTAATGGAAGGATTCCACCAAGATTCCGCTTGGAGAACCAGAGAGTTTATTGGGTCTGCTTACCATGTACAGAGGGTGGGGGTTCACTTACAAGTGTGTGGGTGACCCCCAAACAGCTGCATCACACATAGTGATGATTTCATGGAGTCTCCCTATAGTCAGCCTGCTACTTCCTGTATACTCTAGAGTCTACCAAGATCACTTGCAGCTGGCTAGGTAGGGTAAAGAGGGAGTTGTGGATGGATCCCACGTGAGGGTCCAGTGACCTTCCTATCCTCCGTCTACTAAGGAGTGTCACTAGCTCCATCACCATTACCAGACATATAGCTAATACTATATTATTCTGCTCAATTAGTTACTATGGCTACCAGTCCAAGATAATCTCTACTCTAAAATAACAATGTTGTGCCCCAAAGAGAAAAGGCCATACAAGGGATGCTGCCATCACAGCCAGACCCAGTGGTCTGGGGAACTGAGCCAGAAGGGCTCATGGGAAACACCCTGAGCTCAAGGCTCAGGACTGTGTGTGAGGCCTTGGGCAAACCGTTCCCCTCTCTTTGTTATGGCACTGGCTTGAGAGGCCCATGTGGGACACTTAGCACAGTGCCTGCCCAGGAAGCCGAGCGGCTTTCCCTGTCATCAACATGGCTCTCGGGATGTGATGTACAAGCTCAACCAACATGAATGAATGTCACTGCTGCATTTGTGATGATGTTTATCACAAGATCTAAAGCAGGCCATCTCAGGGAGCAAGGAGTCAAACTTGGAAGTGGAAGGAGGCTGGCACAGAGCTCCCATCTTGCTCTGGTTGCCTCCAAGTATCAAGTATCATTGCCTCTGCTCCAATCCCCAGCTCTCACCAAAGTTTTATCAAGTCTCTGTCTGAGGAGAAGCCCGCTGAGTGAAGAATGGGCCATGCTGCCCTGATACCCACCGTGCCTGCCTTGTGCACTGACACAGTAATCCCTCACCTTTGCAGAGTGAGCACCAGCAGAGAGAGTCAGGTCTCACCTCCCATAGCCTGAACCAGCAATTTCCCAGCAGGCCCGAGGTCCATCAGCCTTTCGCCACTGAGCCAGGCTCCTTCCAGTGACTGCAGCCTGGTCAGGCCACCTGCCTTCTGGGAGTCACCAAGCTGAGCATACCCCTGTTTCCAGGGTTTTCCCAGCTTCAGGCTGCCAATCAGCCTGTGTTAGCCTTTCATTAGTATGACAAAATATTCCAGAAAAACAGTATAAAAGAAGGTGAATCTTGGCTTGTGGGCTCATATGTGTTCAAAATATGGCTGTGGTAGCCGGGACTGCGGGGGTAGACAGGAGCCTTTGTTTATGGGGCCCAAGCACTCCTGCAGAAGGGTTAAGCTTCAAAGCAGGGGCTTGTGAGCTCTAGAAGGTGTGGGGCAGCCTGATCTCTCTAGGATAAAGATAGTCTTAAAGCAGGCAGGTACATCAAATGCTGATATGGCCTAGGCTAGCCTTGAACTCCAGATCCTCCTGCTTCTGCTCTTTTTGTTGTTGTCATTGTCATTGTTGATATTGATGTTGTTGTTGTTGTTATCATGGTGGTGATGGTTGGTTGGTTTGGTTTGGTTTGGTTTGGTTTGGTTTGGTTTGGTTT
>JADRCD010189539.1:0-12038 GCA_019843815.1 Montemys delectorum
GGGGGGGGGGGGGGGGGGGGGGGGGGGGGGAAAAGGGAGGGGGGGGGACGGAATGTGGGGAGAGGGGAACCTGATCTGGTATCGGATGAGGGAAAAGGACTGAAGCCAGCAGAAAGAATGAAAGCAGGCAACCTCAGGAAATAGGAGGTTGGGGGGAACCCTTCAAAATGCACCAATCTGATTTTTAAAATTTCTTTTTCTGGTTAATTACATGGGGCTGAACAGACCAGAGAGAGCAGACCTCAGTCATCAGTGCTTCACTCCTGAATTCAGAGGACGTGTTTAGCTTGTCACATTAAGTCTGATGTCAGCTCAAGGTTCTTCACAAATGCCTTTATCAGCTTGAAGAGGTTCATTCCCCTTACTTTGATGAGTTTGATTCTTAATCATGAATGATTGTTAAATTTTGTCAGATGCTTTTTCTGTGAGATAATCATATAGTTTGGCTTTTAGTCTGTTAATTAGATGAATTACAAATGTCTTTTTTTTTTTTTTGGTGGGCAGGATGAGAGAAGATAGTATCTTACCAAGTAGTTCAGGCTGGTCTTGAACTCAGTCCTTCCAAGTGTTAAATGCCAGGGTGACAGATGTGCACCACAACACCAGCTCACATCAGGCTTTTAAGTAGTAAAGCAACATTGTACTTGTGATGTTTTGTATAAGCCTCTGTGTTATTGGGTTCAGGTAGTGATTTGAGTTCTATTTTGCCTGGAGAGGCATAGAGATATATTCAATCAGTGAGTAAAGAAACATCGTCTTCAGTCCCCTGATGTTTGCTTTCATTTCCTTCAAGATGTTTGAAGAATTCAGGAAGGGAGAGCTTTGAAACATGTTCACTGTAGAAGGGTTTTCCTTGAAAACTGTATTTCTTCAGATTTTAAGGGACTTATATCATTAATTCAGTCTTCAGCAAAATTGAGTAGCATCTTTGAAGAGATTCAGCTGGATTTGTCTATTCATGCCGAGTGTCAAATGGTTGGTATAAGCTGTGTGGTTTTGCTGTTACCTTATTGGTTTCCATGGGCTCTCAGTGCCGTCCATCTCTCATTCCCATCCAGATCTGTGCCGTAGTCCATCTCCTCTTTCACTGACTTCCCAATTTTATTGATTTTTATCAAGCAACCTGTTTATTTTTATGGTTTCTTATGCTAATCTCTACTGTATTCTTATTTTCCACTTTGTGGAAAATTAATATTTTATGATAAAATTCTGCTCTATTTTTTAGTTTCTTAGATCATTAACTTGAAATCTATTTATTTTGACTTTCATTTACTCTTTGAAAACTCAAGCATGCATGTAATATATCTTGATCATATCCACCTCTCACTCCTAACCTTCAATTGCCTGAAGACTGTCTGTCATCACCCTCACAACTTCATTACTTTGTTACTTTATTTATTTATTTATTTATTTATTTATTTATTTATTTATTCATCCATCCATCTATCCATTCATTCATTCATTCATCCATTCATTCATTCATTTATTTTAACCCCTGAATCCAATTAGTGCTGACATTGGGTAGTCCACTGGGACATGGGGAACCTATCAATGGCCACAACTTCTACAGAAAAAATGATTCTCCATACCCCAGATACCATCAATTACTAATAGCTTCTCAGCTAGAGGTGGAGACTCAGGATTTGCCCCCACTCTGCCCTGTTTCCACCCTGGAACTTTAGCTAGTTTGATTTTGTGTAGTTCCTGTGATTTCCTGAGTGTAGCAATCATGTCATGTCCAGGGGACATATCTCACAGGATTCCTCCCCATGGACAAATTTCAGAAGTCTGTTCTTCTCCTTCTACTGTGGGTTCCCAGGATCAAGCTCAGGTCATCAGCCTTGTGCAGCAACTGCTCCTACCTGCTAAACCATCTCATTGGTCCTTGCCTTGAGTGTACTAAAGCTCTGTTCACAGATCCACAGACACTTGAGATTGCTCTGTGCTCATGATGCCTGGTCATGCATCACTAATATCCCTGGTAAGGCAGAGATTCTTGTTAGGACCCCTTGATTCCTGCCTCCTGGAGTTTACATCTTGATGGTAGGTAGGCCTCGTGACTTACTTCCAGCCACTAGAGTACAAAGGTGAGATGAGCAGCAGTATGTATGACACACAGCACAGAATGTTATTTCCTAAGATCACAGAGTCTTACATCTGTCTTTTTTTTTCTGGTTGCAAAGTTGCAAGAGGCATGTGGGAAAGTCACATCCTGGGATGGCCCTTTCCATAGCTGTGGAAGCAATGCTCATGACATTGTGTGGGTATGTCTTCATCTGTTGACTGGTGTTATTTGCTTCGCTGATAAGAACATTAGTAGGCAAATATCTACTTGTATTACTGCCTTCATGTCTGGAAGTATCCACAGAAGGGTGACTGCAGACTCACCCATACTTAGCTTCCCAGGCAGCAGATAAACTGTTGCCTGCAGAGGCTACATATACCCTTCCACTGTCTCCCAGCAACCTCAGCATCTCACGTTTTTCCATTACAGATTGTCACTTTAACACTGGCTATGCTAGTGTCTAGCAGCTGTAAAGTAGATCTCATGTGGTTTTGGATTTACATTGCTCTGATAATTAGCTATGTCTTTATAAGCTGTTTGTGCATGGTTAGAGAAATGTCCATTGAAGTCCTCTGCTTACTTTTATTATTATTATTATTATTATTATTATTATTATTATTATTTTATTATTATTATTATTACTATTATTATTGTTGTTGTTGAGTTATATGATTCTTTACATATTCTGGATATTAGTTTCTTGCAAGACGTACAATTTGTAAATGTTTCCTCTGACTATGTTGGCTATCCTTTAATATATGAAGGATTTTATCTTTGATGGACTCTAACTTACCTACTTTTTTTTACTTGGTGCTCTTGGTGTTGCATCCAAGGAGTTTTTAACAAACTCAGTGTTGTAAAGGTTTTCACCATGGACTTCTGTCTCATTGTTTTCACTCAGATATTTGTACTGTGTTTCGTCCAAGTTAAGGTTTATTCAGTGCATGGAATGAAGACTGAGTTTCATCTTCAGTGTCTTGATCTCTGATTTTCCCATAATCTTTTGTTAAAGGCTGGCCTATCCTTATTGATTTGCCTTATCCCTTTGTCAAATTTTGCTATATATGTTAAGGCTTATTCCTGGCCTTGGTATTCCATTGAGTGGTGGACATTTTATACTTTACACAGTGACTCCTCGTGTACATCCCAGTCCTATATCTTGTTGGTTCTCATTTAACTCTCCTTCCCTCTGCCCAGTCTTTCTTTCTCTCTTCCTTCCTTCTTTTCTTCCTTTCCCTCTCTCTCTCTCTCTCTCTCTCTCTCTCTCTCTCTCTCTCTCTCTCTTCTTTGGATTCATTTAGTACATTATCATTTTTATCTTCCTTGTTTGTGTTTGCCCTGGTATTCAGTGTTGTTTCCATGGCTGGTCTACACATCATCTGTATCATAATGTGTAGAATTAGATCCTCATAGCAGTGGTCTCTGTCTGTCCCTGCTGGCCTTGACACCCATGCTGGCACCTCTTTCCCTTCTTTGGATGTTTTTACTTCCATAATATCCTCTCTTGATGGGATTCCTGATTAGGAGAAGCATTTCTGATGGTTTACCCATGTGGATATTCCAACTTTGCTTGTTGTTTTGTATAGAGATAAAGTCTTGCATTGTTTGCTATCTGAAAGAAGAACGTCCAAGCTGGGCAGTGGTGGCACACGCCTTTAATCCCAGCACTTGGGAGGCAGAGGCAGGTGGATTGCTGAGTTTGAGGCCAGCCTGGTCTACAGAGTGAGTTCCAGGACAGCCAGGGCTATACAGAGAAACCCTGTCTCAAAAAACAAAAATAAATAAATAAATAAATAAATAAATAAGAACGTCCAGTGATATTTTAGAAAGGTAAGATGAGGTAAGTTCTTGGCTCCTGAACATATGAGGAAGCAGCCTGTGTCCTGAACATCATCTTTACATTCTGGATACCACCAGTTTTTTGATACTCTATGCTGTGAGCACTGGGCCCACTTGGCAATCCAAAACACCCTCCTTTGTTTATGGTCATCTGAAGAAAAACCATTACCCCCTTTGCTAATTTGCTGCTTTTTTTTTTTTTTTTGGTTGGGAACCTCTTTTCCTGTGACCCAACAACTACAGATTCTTGGACATGCACATCTTAAGGAGGGAAATTTTTTCCTGCTGTTCAGTGGGTTAATATTCTTCCATGACGTCAAGCAAGATCAATAACCAGATTCCTCAGCACATCCTGATGCCAGCTAAGAGGGAATCCTATTTTAATCAAGGGGACAGGCCAGAAAGCAGTGGATTGAAGGAAGATGGAAAGTAGTACTAAGAGGCTTAATGAAGATAGAGACTAGAATTGCCCAAAATGTATTGTGATTGCAGAGATTCAGTATGGTAAAGGGGAAAGAAAGGGTCTTGGTCTCTAGCTCTAAGACTGGTTAGGCTGAGTTTGAACCAAGTCCTTGTCCTAGAGCTCAGTGGAGATGAAAGGAGGTTGAACATGCCATGGGGTCTCTAGACATATCCTTCAGGAAGCAGGGAGACAGTAAAAGTGTCATGAAGCCTCTAGATCTATGCCTCAGCAGGGCAGGCATTCAGGACTGGAAAACCTTTTTGTAGGATTTAGAGTACCAAGTAACTTAAAAGTGATGTTTCTAGACCTATGTCCACCTACTGTGTTTCCATGCTAAGCTACCTTGAGAAACTTGAGTGTCACAGCCCATGATAATGAAGACACCCATCTGTGGACAGCCTATGCACACGGAGCTTCCACCAGAAATGCCTTATAGGAAAGTGTCTTCATGCTCACTGCATTTAGCAGTCATACATTGTATTCCCTTATTGTTTGTCTCTCCTTCCTCTCTCCTTTCTCCAAGTGTTATTTCTTCCTCTCCAAGTTATCTCAGGTTGTGATGATCCTGAAAAATTCAACTGCTGCCATTTATGTTAAGATTCCAGGATACCTGTGCTAGTCTTGAAAGAAGAGGAATATTGAACATCTAGTTTCCTATGTCTCCAAAGTCCCCTGTAGCTAAGATACTCAATAGCCATTTTCAAGTCATTGTTCAGGATTTCAGGTGGTTTAAGATGTAGTCCAGTGTGCTAGTTCTACATGCTAAGTCATCAGGTACTTAGATGTGATAGCATCATTAGCAACTAAGCCAAAAATGGGTTCATAGAAGTTCACCAAAACGGTGATCTCTATGATTGCTTTTGATCTGGGACCAAGGCTATCAGAAGGCTGTAGAAATGAATCCAGTAAGAATGGGGAACAGGAGAATTATTGCAAGCTGTGAGCTAACACTCTAGGACACTTGCTACTTATAGGGACTGTGACTCTGCTCAGTGCTCCCCACTCTCTCTTCCCTCCTCTCCCTCCTCACACTGCAGCCCAGGCTGACCTGGCACTTACTACCTTGTAGCCCACACTAGGCTCAAACTCTTAGTGATTCTTCTGCCTCTCCTCTCATGTGCTGGGATCACAGGTGTGCCACCAGGCCTGGATTAGAATTCTGTTTCTGGATCCAGTTGTGAAGTTGAGAGGATGACTTTGTGTCATTCGATACATCCCTGACTGAGATAATCACAGCTCTCTATTGCTTGTCTCTTAGCAAAATCTCAAATGGTTTTTATCACACACTGTTTAAAATAATGGTACCATGTAAAGGAATGCCTGTGCATAGGGAGGCACAGACAGAAAGCAGGAAGCAGGAAGCAGGGGTGTGTGCCTCCATCTTTACCCCTCCAGTCAAACTGGACAGCACCCTCTGTGATGGTGTGAACTCCAGCTTCCTGACTTCATGGAGTTGATGCTCCAGACTATGGCCTCTCAGGGAAGAAGCTATGGAAGAACACTGACTGGGATGTGACATGCAAATTGATTCCTCCCCCAGGATGTTCTGTGGCTTTGGGGAAGAGGGCACACAGAAGGAAAAGATAGGATAAAAGAGAATGATCCAAATGAAGAAGATATAATTGTCCCTCTCATTTTAAGACTTCCACCTAATTTCTGCTTCCCAGGAGTATAGAATAAGTAGTTTTCCTCCTTATTTAAAAAAAGAATTAATTTGATTTTTCTAATTGGAACATTTTCTACTCGTTGATTGCCAGTTGGAGTCAGATCATGAATAAAAGTTTAGAGTTACATTTCAAGAGAGTCATGCAGTTAAATAATTAAGTTATCTGCAAGAGAAAAAAGCAAGTCTGGATGTGAAGGGCAAATGGGGTTGCCTGGGCCTTCTGCCCAAAGCCAGTGCTGGAAGAGATAATGGGTGAGATAAGGGGAAAGAGTAAGTAGGTCCTCCATAGTCAATGCCAGCCAACCTCATTGGACAGATAGTGGCAGAGTCATAAGAGGTGACAGCCAGACCTGAGAGTATGGGAGAAATACATGGAGAAGGGATATTTTTGCAGATTTATCCATTCCTCTTTCCTTGCTCTGAATTCTAGACCATGATGCCAAGAAAACCACACAGTGAGCCAGAGGAATGTATCTCAGGACAGCTAGAGGTTAGTAATAGGCCTAGCTATTAATACTGTATGACCTTGTGTTGGCCCACCCCTGAAGCTTCTCCTGCTCCTTGTCCAGTGTAAGCCAGGTCATCTGACCCCAAGCAGACCAGATGGGCAAAGAATGGACTCCTAAAGGAATAAGAAGGACCATAACCCGTGTGGTTTGTGAGGAGTTCCTTGTCAGATAACTCTGTCCACAAGTTCAAGAGGACTCACAGACATATCAAAACAAGCTGAAGATACAGCTCAATTAATAGGGTGCTAGCCTAGCATGCATGGTATACTGAGTTTGATCCCTAGTACTACATAAACTGAGAATGGTATGGCATATTTATAAGTCTACAACTTGGGTTATGGAGGCAGGAAGTTTAGAAGCTAAAATGTCATGTTGAACTACACAGTGAGTTTGAGACCAGGATATATAGATAAACACAGGAACCGTACCTGCAAGGAGATGCTCAGTATGTGCTGTTCAGTAGAGGTGAGCAGAACTGCCAGGGACTAGGCACAATGATGAGGGCAGCCATTCAGCTCTAACCCAGACAGGATGGCGCATCAGTATGGTGGGGACATCAAAGCCACTTTTCAAAGGTCCCTAAAATCAAGGAGGAACACTAGAGCCAGAAGAACACCAATGTAGTGTGTCTGGCATGAGTCTGTCATGTTTGAGATGGAGAAATGCCCTGGAAGGATCCATGGTGGATCTGACAGGGCAGGAGAAAGGATTGGGGAATGTAGCCTGTTGTTCAAAGCTGTTAAAAGCAGAAGAGCAGGCTAGAGAGATGACTCCATGCTTAAAAGTGTTCCCTGCTCTTGCAGATTCCCTGTGCTTGGTTCCTAACACTCTCATGGTTCACATACATGTAATTTTAGTTCCAAGGAATCCAATGCTCTATTCTGACCTTCATTGGTACCAACATATATGTGGTACATTTACATATATACATATATACATACATGTAAATTTTTTTAAAAAATTCTTTTTAAAAGACAGAAGTCACCTCAAGCAACTGGAAGGTGAGAGAAAACTACAAAGAAGTAGAATTCTAGAAAGCCAAGGGAAAGAGTAATTAATTAGGTGGGTTTAATGGGAGATGTTGCCCTCCGGATCTTGAGACAATAAGCAAACAATGAGCATCTGTGGGCCATGCTGCTACTGAGGGCCATGTTGATGTGAGTGGTCTGTGGTCCTGATAAATGGCTGGGAGCCATGTTGATATATGGGGCCTTGTGGATGTCCTTGTGGATGTCAGTGGTCTGTGCCACTGAATGAGACCATGTTGTTGTCTGTGAGCTGTGCAGCCACCTGAGGCCATGTTGATGTGAGTGATCCATGCTGCCACCAAGGCCCAAGTGCCACATCTGGGTTTGTGGTCCTGGGAGCCATGTGGATGTCTTTCCGCATGGCAGATCTTACACAGAGACATCTTTACAGGGTTTCCCTATAGCTGGGTCTTCTGACCTCCTTATATCACATTGTACCTGCCCCCACTTCCTGTGTCCATAATTCACACTTTAAAGTTATCATGAGGTCCTCTCCTAGTGACTCTCTCAACTCTGTCTGAGGAGTAGGGTCTTCTTCCAGCCACCTCTCCCTTCAGTTCTTTGTTGTACCCTGTAAGGATGTATGTGTTAGATGTGCTATACATTTAAGGGACCTTGCTTTAATGTCCAGATTCTGGCCTCTCACATTGAGAGTTGTATCAAGAGATACTTATGTACCTAAGAATTACGTACTCTAAGAATTACAAACCACTCTGGAAATCAGTGTGGCGGTTCCTCCAGAAATTGTCATAGTTCTACCTGAGGACCCACCTATACCACTCCTAGGCATATACCCAGAAGATGCTCCAACATGTAATAAGGACACATGCTCCACCATGTTCACAGCACCCTTATTTATAATAGCCAGAAACTGGAAACAGCCCAGATGTCCCTGCACAGAGGAATGGATACAGAAACTGTGGTACATCTACACAATGGAGTACTACTCAGGTATAAAAAACAATGAATTTATGAAATTCTTAGGGAAATGGATGGAACTGGAGAGTATCATCCTGAGTGAGGTAACCCAATCACAAAAGAACACACATGGTATGCACTCTCTATTAAGTGGTTATTAGCCCAGAAGCTTGGAATACAGGAAGAACAACCCACAAACCACAAGAAACTTAAGAAGAAGGAAGACCAAAAGGTGGACATTTCATTCCTTCTTAAAAGGAGGAACCAAATACCCATGGAAGGAGTTGCAGAGATTAACTATGGAGCAGAGACTGAAGGAAGGACAAGCCAGCCTAAATATAGCTATCTCCTGAGAGGCTCTGACAATACCTGACTAATACAGGTGTAGAGGCTCACAGCCATCTGTTGAACTGAGTACACGATCCCCAATGAAGGAGTTAGAGAAAGGATCTATGGAGCTGAAGGGTTTGCAGCCCCTTAGGACGAACAACACTATGAAGTAACTAGTACCCTCAGAGCTCCCAGGGACCCAACCACCAACCAAGGACTATACATGGTGCAACTGATTATTTTGGCAGCATGTGTATAGTAGAGGGCTGCAAATTCGACCCAGTGTAGGGGAATGCCAGGGCCAATAAGTGGGAGAGGGTGGGGTGACAGGCATGGGGAGAGGGGAGACAACAGGGGTTTGTTCTTGTTGTTTTTGTTTGTTTGTTTGATTGTTTGTTTTTTGGAGGGAAATTTACATGTAAATAAAGAAAATATCTAATTAAAAAAAAAGAATTACAAATGTAATAGTGCTACAAAATCTAGCTTCAAAACTTGGTAGCATACACACCCCACCTATTGCAGCATGGTTGGCCTTGCCTGCATACAACCACCCTTGTGGACACTCAACCTCACAGCTCAGTTTGAAACTTTTGGCTTTAATACCATTCTTCTCTTCAAAATGTGGGAGTTACGTTTCTTGTAGCTTCGACAAATTACAAGAGGGGAAGTTTACTCAGGCTTAGTTTGCAGACATAGGCCATTGTGGTAGGCTGGGATGCTCACATGGTAAAGGTGGGAAGTAGGGCAGCAGAAGTGTGGAGCAGCTGGTTGCCCCATGTCCACAGACAGGAGGGAGGGAGATGAATGCTGATATTCTATTCAACCCTACTCCCCAGTCCATAGCTAGTGTCTTCTACATTTGGGATATGTCTGCCTTCTCAGTTAAACTGCTGGAAAGGTCCTCACAGACATACCCAAAGGTGTCTTCTGGGTGGTTCTAACCCTACCACCATGTACATCACAAAAGTCACCTGCCCCGAGTGCTAAATGCTCAGTGATGGGTCTAGGAAGGACCACACTTCCTCCTCACTCCCAGAGAGCATCTCTCACTATGTCTGTTTTGACATAGAAATATCAATAGAAACAATGGTCTAGTAGAAAGAGCAAGTAAGAAAGCATACAGGTCAGCTTTCAGGATTCAATCTGGCTTTAAAACATGTGGGTGATAGACAGTCACTTTGAAACATCGAAGACTTGAAATTAACTCCAGGATTAGTTTCAGTCTGGTGTGGATAATCCTACACTTCCCGCCACCTGCTAGGAAATACCTTTTCATCAAGCTATGGATCTACAACTTGAGGTTCTAGCTTATAGTCTGGAGAGTGATGTCACTGTGGAGAGTTTTTTGCCCTGTATGAGGGAGCTCCCAATGTCAGTGATGCCCTGTTCCCTCACAAGGTATCCTAGCAGTATGGAAGACAGCCTTTAGTAAAATAGGTCAGTACTTATGACAAGTAATGCTTTAATCAGTCTTCAGTAGTTTCTGATGGATAGTGGGTAATGACAACACACTACTTGTTATGTGTACTGTGTGCATGCATATACACATGTGTACATGCGTATTCACATGTGTGCATGCATGTGGAAACTAGAAGTTGACATGAGATATTTGAGTTCCTTCGAGGCAAGGTCTATTCTTGAACACAAAGCTTGCTTTGGGGATCCCTCACCTTTGTCTCCAGAGCTCTGATATTATAAATAGGCTGTCACACTCACTTGGCACTTCTGGGGATGCAAACTCTGGTCTCCACACATATCATTTCCAAATTTCCTTTTTAAAATGGTGTGGATATATGAAAACCTTACTGTGTAGATTGCTTTTCAAAGATATAATTATGCATTTTATCTCTCTTCATTAGATATGTTTATTAAAACAGGCCATGGGAAAGGTTCTTCTATTTACTTTAATTTTCTTGCTTTGCAGCACCTTGGGAATTCACACAGCCTGCCATATTTATAGTTGATCCCCGTTTCCATAGATCTCTTACTGCTAAAGCAAGAAGAAAAGAGCTGATACTGTGTGCTTTTATGCCCAATGAATTCCCTTCTTAAACTCATGCCATTTTCCCAAGTCTATCATCTAATGCAGGACTTTTCCCAAAGATTAAAAAGAAGACACACCACTCACTGAATGTAAGGGAATTATGTAATGTGTAATGTGAGTCCCAAGCCAAACACTTGAATTAACTGTGGGTGTGGGATGGCAGGCAGATGAGGAGGCACTGAGGCTGTGTGAACAGAATGTGATGGAGAAGGACAGCGATAGTCTTTGCAAACACCCCCAACACCCAAACTCTGCCCAGTACTTGTCCACTTGTCTGCTGGCCTTGGGATTTAACGAAGGGTCTGACATCCACCAAATGTATTATCTACATTTTCCCTAGTCTGTGCCCTGCATCTCAGCTGGGACTCCCTTCAACAACACAGGCTCCACACTCACACCCTGGCTTCATTTTCCCCTCCCCCGAGACTGCACCAAGATCTATGCTGACACTTCAGGTGTCCAGAGATGCAAGGACTCAGAGAGCGAAGGTGCTTCACACATCTCAGGCTCCACTCAGCCATTGTGGATATGACTCCCTAAGTTCCTTTCATCTATCACTCTGCCTGTGACAGCAGAGTCAGTCTCCCTCCTGAGAAGCATCACTGCAGGCCGGATGGTAAGAACTCTATATCTGCTCATTGGATGGCCCCTGTCTGCTGAATGTCAACCCAGCAATCTAAAACTGTATGGTACACATTTGAACTTGTAACTCTTTTCCCTGCCACTGAGTTTTGAGTTTCCAAAAGAGTATTATTTTCTTCTCATTCTTTGTTTCCTCAATAACCCCATGCTGTGCATCTTTAAGGAACTCAAAGGTAGTCTTGAATAAATCAATAACATTTTATCCCTCTGAATAATTTCTCATTTCAATGACTATAAAAATCAAGGAGCTGTCATTTTTCCTTCCTTCATTTGTTTTTGTTTATTGAAGCCATCTGAACAGCACTGGGCTGGGAGGAAGCCGAACCCACACTCTGCACACACTTGGGAAGCATGCTCAGAAATGAATAGGTCGTTATTAAAGGCAGATGTGGATATGACTGTTTAAAGCTAAACTACTGAATGAAGTAGTCCACAGTAAGCTTTGTGCTGGCAGACAAAGTAAATTCAGAGGCTGTGGCTGTAGAAGCATGTGTGTGTGTGTGTGTGTGTGTGTGTGTGTGTGTGTGTGTGTGT
>JADRCD010189540.1:0-85763 GCA_019843815.1 Montemys delectorum
TTCTTAAACCTAAAATAAACTTGATGATTTATTTTCTAACTGTGATGAATATTTTATTGAGAATATTTGAATTCACTGTAACATAATTAGGGAATAACTGTTTCAAGAACAAGAGACTGGGCCGGGCAGTGGTGATGCATGCCTTTAATCCTAGCACTTGGGAGGCAGAGGCAGGTGGATTTCTGAGTTTGAGGCCAGCCTGATCTACAGAGTGAGTTCTAGGACAGCCAGGGCTACACAGAGAAAACCTGTCTCGAAAAACCAAAATAAAGAAAGAAAGAAAGAAAGAAAGAAATAAGAGACTGCTTCTATAACATGTCCATGCTGCATATTTCTAAACATATTATTTACTTAGCTGTTATAGTATTTCAGGAAAGCTTTTCTTTTCTCTATTCTATATTATCATTCTTCTTTTCGATTATTGAGAGTACTCATGTCATAGTCCATATGTTTATTTTTTTTGTGATTCTAAAATTCTGAGTTTTGACTCAAACTCTTACCATTATTCACTTTAAGAATACATCATATGTGTTATTCATAGCCAGAGCAAATAAACAAATGACTTAAAAATTATACTTAAATTGCTGTAATTTTAAATTATTGGAATCAATAAGTTATTTAAGATCATGTGGTCCCTTGAGCATGTGTTTATTGTGTAGATTACAAAACCCCATAGGTCTACTGCAATTAAAGATAAACTGTGAATGGCAAATTATACTCTAAATTTCATGATAATAAGAACAAAAATATTCTACAAATCTTAATGATTCAGTCCCATGATATTAGTTCTGATTGTTAAAAATTAAATTATTAATATAGTTTAGCAAGAGTTTCGAACAAAGTCAAATCCAAAAATACCTTTTAGTTTTAATGAAAGAAGGAATTTACTATAAGTCAATTATAGTGCACTAAAATATTACTTTATATGTGCTGGTTTATATATTCATTCAACAACCATTTAAATAACCTTAAGTTTTCAAGCCTTTGATTTATTTACCTTGATGGCTTTAATAACTATTGCAATGTAGAACTATGATTTCACATAAAAAGAATCTAGTTCATGACTACTATGAACAAGCAGTTCGCTGAGCATCGGGGACTGTGAAGTGTGTGCTCAGAAATAGGACTGCAATGGAGTTACCGCATTCATCAGTTCTATGAATCCCACAGACTTGAAATGCTTATTTCAGAAAGAAATAAGAAAGGTTTTCTATATCCAGTTCTGTGTGAAAGATCTTGTGGGCATTAATTACCTTATTCATCTAATGCCTATCACTGTGCCCTATGCTGACATCTCTGTGTTACTGAAACAGAAAACAAATCAAGGTAACAAGATAATGATCAGATATATTTATTATATTTGTTATAGAATCACTTTGCAAAACATGTCTCCAGTGAATTATCAAGTAGAACCTGCTGTAATAAGGATAGCTATGGAGCCACTTTCTTCTCATCAACCTGACGCAGTTAACAAAAATAGACAAGCTAATCCTTTTACTATATTTGCTCCTTTCTACCTATTATGCAAATACATTTTCCAGATATGAACAAATGATGCAATCAACTAAATAAATTTACGTCTTATATTAAACTGTTATTTGTAGTCAAGTGTTTTATATACTTACCTAAAGTATTATTTATTTTGCTTTATTTTATTTTAATGAGTTGCTTGCCGGAATGTATGTAAGTACACTGTATACAGTGTATTAGGTACCTACAGAGGTAAAAGAGAGCATGGAATCCCATGGAAGTGGAGTTACAAATGATTCTAAACTACACTGTGTGTACTGGGAACTTAACACAGACCTTTTGAAAGAGAAGCAAGTGATCTTAACTGCTGAGACATCTTTCCAGGCCCAGGTTTACTTCTTTTCTAATGATAAAATTTACCATATTCACTCTAAAAGCTCAAACAATAAAATTATATACTCAAAGGACATAGAATTTTTTTAAACAACTGAAGATCCATGTGCATTTATTGATATGTATCTAAGAAAATAGGAAGAGAATATGCTTTATTGTAATTATAATTCCAAAATAGTGATGATTTCTTATGAAAGTATGTTCCAGGAAGATGTACCCATGTTGGAGATAAGATGAACGTATTAATAAAACTTGTAACATGTATAAACACATGTAGATAACATCATTGTATGTGTGTGCATATGTGTGTGTATGGTAATTTATAAGTGACAACAGTGACTGAAGTAAATAAAATGTAAGAATTAGAGAAAACAACAGAAATTAAGCCTTTCTTCTGTATTTGAAACATATTTTGTCACAAAAAATGAATTCTTGTCTTGGCTACGTTAATTAAATAAACGTCTAAAGTTATATACTTATTCTCAGACACAGATTAAATACGTATTTCTGCTGGAAGCCTTTTTTATTTTAAAGCAGAACATGATAACAGGATTCCTCATTAAGGTTTTCTTAAAGGCCAATAATTTAAACTTGCATAACCGAATGTAATTTTTTACTAATCATAACACTACAGATTAATAATCAAATGTGAACAAATCAAAAAAATAGTGACAACCATATTGTACATTGAGAACAAGAGTTACAACTGTCAGAGGAAGGAGAATTATCTCATAAGAGACAAAATGATTTGAAATGTGAAGAATGCTCCTCACCTACAAAAGTAATTTGTATGGAAAAAGTACATTCAATAAACTTTGAAAGAAACGTGCTGAAATAACCCCCCGATGATGTACTTCTCATAGGAACATGGGATAGACTATAAGCTGCTATAAATGTCATTTATAAAGCATAGAGAATCATTACAGTGCAGGCAAAGTACACGAGATGAGGATAGATGCCATGCCATAATGTTCTTATGTATTCACTAGTATAAAAGTATGAGAACAAAGTTTAAACCACCACACAGTAGCGTTGCTATCACTTGTGTCATTGGCTTCCAGTTTGTTTAAGGTAAGTAAAATAATTTGCCAGTTGGCATTTAGGAGGTAATTATAAAAGTAGGAAAAGTGTGTTTGTCTCTTATCAATATTGAACAGAAAGTATATTTGTAAGAATTTATGTCAGAGGAAGACATTTATTCTTGTTTAGTCTATAATCTTAGGTGAACTAAAAATGTAAAGGGAACAATGAACCTTATTTTAATGGAAAATAGGCTATCCCTTTAGTATGTTCCCCACACTAATGCCAGCAATATAAAACTCCTTCTTGTATATAGCTGTTTTATTTTGTGAAAAATACTTTATGATTTTTAAGTAAATAATCTTCATTATATAAAACTATGCATGTCACAAAATATGACTGCTAATTAAATATTATATTTCATTGAAATGTATTAATATTTTAAGCAATATATTTTAAAACTGGACTTGCAAGAACATTATTAATATATCAAATAAAAATACTCTTCCAACCTCTGTTCTCCTTGATCCCTTCTTTACAATCTATCAGCCTTTCTCCAAATATTAACTTAGAAATGCTATTATTTTCCATGGAATACAGATAATTTTGCCTTTATAGATCCAAAGTCCAAAGATTTTAAGCTATTGGGTTTCACATCATCAAACAAAACAAAACTCTGGATACAATTAATAAAACGAAAAAATATTTATTTATTATCTTATAATTTAATTTTCTCTGCATCTGTTTGGTATATGTGACATAGGAGAATTGAAAGAAATATGGACTTAATTGCAAGGAAAAACTGTGACCCTGTTAAGCCAGGCTACACTAGTAGCTGGCTACAGATATTTTTACAAGAGCTAGACAGTGACAGACTTTATTGTTAGCTTTTGAATTACAACTGTACATTACTTTCATACAGAAGTTATTTACATTACAATAATTAAAGATTTCCTCTAGATATGTTTCTGTTTTATGCCCACTGACCTTTTATCGTTGTGATTCATTTTTCCCCATCTTTCTTCCTGCCAATTGCTCTCGAAACTTCCTTAATAATGGCTTACAACAGGATGTCTTTGTGAGTACACTGAATCGTACTTCAATTTAGAAGTGAATTCCTGATTCACTCTTCATATTCTGAATGCCAAAAACTAGTTCTGTATCACCTATGAGAGAATGGGTGATGGGCACTATTTTCTCCAACATCCTGCACCATTACTTAATATATAAGGAAGCATATTTGTAGTGTTAATTGATACGTTCCACAAAAATTTATTCAACATTGTTATGAAAAAATGCCAATAGATACTTAAAAAAGAGTTAAGTAAATATATAACATTAGATAAAGAATCACATTAATTGGGCATTTTCAAATATTCTAACTATCCCCTATTTTTAAAGGCAACCTCCAAGAAACACAGTGGCAAGAGAGCCTTCAAATTCCCACTATAGACAGATCACAGCTTATATTCTTAAATTGAACTGGAAAAGGATAAAATCACTGTCTATCTTTTCCATGTGAGTACAATGGTTGATTCATTTCTTAATATCATAATAAATGAAAGAAAAGTAAGCTTATGCAAAAGATAGGTTTATTTGCTACACATGGCAAACGTGACATACAGACTGAAGCCCAAATCTTTTTGAAGTTTTTGAGGAAATTGTATGAAAATGTAAGAAAAATAAATTAAAATTTAAACCAGCATGAGATTATCATTCTTAAACTGTTCATCATGGTTCAGACATTTCTAAATGTGAGCTTATCTGCATGTACCATCTTGGTAGAACTGTAATTTACAATTTGCTTTAACATATATTCCTCAATATTTATATTATAAACATATTAATCTGAGCAAATAAAAATGCTTAATTGACTCAATGAATAGGTAAATGTGAAGTCTATAAAATGGATATATATTTTTAATTTTCATTGTTAAAATATGGCAGTTTAAAGCTTTAATTGTGAATGAAATAGGTCAAGCAGGAATTCTTTCTGAGATCCTGCCTATATCCTGACAAAATTATATTATTCCATCCTCCATTTCACACCTTTCATGCAGGTATTCTGGTATCATTATCTGCTTCTTCATCATATGCAAGAAGTGGTTCACTAGTGAAAGAATTTGGTCTTCTTCTAAAGAAATTTGAAATTCCTAGTTAATGATACAGAAAGAATAGTAAATTAATGGGGAAGAAAGGCTTCTTTATGAATATCTAATATTCTTGCTTATGTGCAAAAACTAATGGGCTTATTTGCATGTTTCAGTTCATGGCTGAAAGAGTTGTGGTCCAGTTGAATGTAGGAGTACCTGTTGCAAAGAAAATCTATCAATAACTTTTTCCAGTTCTCTCCCTCAAGCTTCTTTTATGCTGTTATTGTTAGTTTTGTATAATTTTTTGTTTTTATCTACATCTTACTTTCTAGAGTCACTGTAGAAACACATTACTACACCTGAATTTCATCTAATATTTCTTTATCATTATCACTTAAAATTGTTAGGCAAAGTACTATAACACAAAACTTTAAAATATATACATACTGTGGCACAGCTAAATCTAGCCAAGTTAGATATGTATAACTCAACAACATTCATATTTTAGGTGAGAAGATTCCATTACAAACAGCATTTCTGAGGGTTACTATCTATTGTCTTTAATTACTCTAGGCAACATGCCACAAAAGCAATCTCTTGAACTCATTCATTCTCACTATAACTCATATTCTTTTATTTAGATTTATTTTATATTTGTGAGTATACTGTCACTGTCTTCAAACCACCAAAAGAGAGCATAAGATTCCATTACAGATTCTTGGGAGCTACCCCGTGGTTGCTGGGACCTGAACTCAGAACCTCTGAAAGGAAACACAGCCAGTGTTCTTAAACACTGCACCATGTCTCCAGCCTCATAACTGATATTCTTTAATCTTCATCTTTCAATTATTTCAATTGTAATTGCCTAGACTTTTGGGAGGTTTCAGTCTACATTACTATTCTCTTATATGATTTTTTGTGGAATTATATATGAATGAGAATATACAGTGTCTTTCTTGCTTTGTTATTTTACTAAAAATATTCTTAGAGTTGGTTCTATAAACATTTGTCAATAACAGTCTATTATTTGTGCAAGTATATGTGTGTATATATATATGTAATTTGATGCCATATTTTAACTATTGTAAATAACTATTTTATTACCATAGAAACATAGCTATTTATTTAGTATTCTGATTTCTCCTGAGAAATTGAGACTATACAAATGCAGTACTTGGAATAACCTTAGAAGCAAATATTTGAGATGGAATTTTCTATTTGATTTGTTTCTTGGTCACAATAAACAAATATCCTAATTATCTGTTCATTAGAATGGAGCTACTTTACTATTTAATGGTTTAGGCAACGTTGCTAGGTAACGATTCCTAGTTACTTCAATAGCCAACATTGGATTTGTTCATGCTGCTAGGTGTGATGAATTTTGAATCAGCAGGGTGGCTGCTCATTTTAGTGGTGAAATTATGTTTTATTTTTCTTTGTATGATACTATCGTTCCTCATGATCCATTACTAGTTCACTATACTCTAATGTTATTTTGATCAAAGTATATATATTGAAAGCATTAAACACACACATATGTTCTTTCTCTATATAAAAGAAAATATACAATATTTGTGTTTTGGGATCTAGGTTACCTCAATCTGGGTAATTTTTTTCTAGGTTTATTTTACTTTACTTCACTTGTACATTACCTTAATTTACATTTACTTTAATTGTTCATGGTTTCCTTTTTCTTAACACCTATTATAGTATTGTGTAAATGTAGCATATTTTCATTAAACACTCAACCACTGATTGCCATCTAGGCTGATTTTGATTTTTGGCTTTTATAAATAAAACATTAATGAACATGGATAAGCAAATATCTATATAGGAAAATAGAGAGTCTAGTTATCTGCATAAAAGTTGTATTATTAGATTTTAAGGTAGATCATTTTCCAGCTTCGAAAGGCATCCCCATATTACTTTCCACAATTTTTTACTATGTCCTGACATGTGGAAAGGATGATGTGGCACAGTTTCTTCCCTTAGGGCAGAGCTAGCAAGGCTCAGTATCTATGAGTGCTGAGGCTTGCTATGGGCATGAGGCTTGTTTGTATGGTAAAGTACACGATTTGATTTGTGTTCCTCCTTAGGGAAGTGATCTACCTGCCAGAGTTGATGACTCCATAATAGTTGGAAGCAGCATGAGTCAGGAAGATAAGGTATGTCTCAGTCAAAATTGTGATCTCTGTGACCTTCTGGACAACCTTTGAAGCTATGGGAGAGAACTCTGAAAACACAAGTTCAAGAATGTAGCATTTCTCAATTATGCAAAATATAAGGATGCAATATGAATTATATGAGGGGCTTCACAGACCTAGATGAATGGAGGCAACTGGACAATGGGCCAGCATGTCAGAAAGATATTTAAAAAAAGAGCTGGAGAGAAATGGGTAGTGGTGATTGCAGGGCAGGATCCCACCAAACAAAGTTTATTGTTTGTGCTTGCAGCAGTAGACAGATTCTTGGATTGTGGTTAGCCTGAGATAGAGCTAGTTTGGGCCTAGGCAAGGGGAAATTGTTGATTGTAGAGCTGGATCCCACTGAGCAAGCTATGTGTTTGTGCTTATTGTTTGAATTCATTGCTATTTTGGAAAAAATGAACTTTCTGTCAATTTAGGAATCAAGAGACTAAGGTCATAAGATGCTCTCAAGGGAGAACCTGGGATGGACAACTGAGTTGATACATGGATGGTGGACTTGTCTTTGGTCTGCAGGAGCTGAGATATCTTGAGCTCTTTTGAGAGTTGCCTGGAGAGCTAGCAAGAGCAGAACACAGAACTGTCAGGTTATACCCCACTATTGACTTCAAGACATTTCTTTTGCTACTCCCAAACAGCCCTTCCTCAGAACCCCTCTCCAGTCAAGGCTAGTCCTTGGCAATTTCTGGACAATTTTGCATTTCTAAAAGTAATGTATATGTGTTTGAATATTCCCTAATTCTCATCAGTGTACACTGTCATATGTTTTATTTACCTTATCCACTCTGATTGGTATAACATGAATTATCAAAGAAAATTTCATTCACATTTCCTCGATATCTAAAGATAATTGAACATTTTTCAAAGTATTTCTTTTTTTTTCCTTAGATATTTTCTTTATTTGCATATCATATGATTTCTCCTTTCCCAGTTTTCCCTCCTTCCCGTCCCCCCAAAAAAACAGACCAAAAAAAAAAAAAAAAAGAAAGGAAAAGAAAAACAACAACAAGAACAAACCCTTGTTGCCTCCCCCCTCTCTCTGCTTGCCACCCTACCCTCTCCCACTTATTGACCCTGGAATTCCCTTACACTGTGGCACAGAACTTTCACAGGGCCAAGGGCCTCTCCTCCCATTAATGATCGACTTTGCAATCCTCTACTATACACATGCTGCCAGAACAATCAGTCCCACCATGTATAGTCCTTGGTTGGTGGTTGAGTCCTTGGGATCTCTGAGGGTACTAGTTGGTTCATATTGTTGTTCATCCTAAGGGGCTGCAAACTCTTCAGCTCCTTTAGTCCTTTCTCGAACTCCTTCACTGGGGACCCCATACTCAGTTCAATGGATGGCTGTGAGCCTCTACATCTGTATTATTCAGGTACTGTCAGAGCCTCTCAGGAAATAGCTATATCAGGCTGGCTTGTCCTTCTTAGCCATCTTTGTTCAATATTTTGAAAAACACAGTAAGCTTATACCCCATTTATAATTGGGATATTTGCTTTCTTGAAGTTCACTTCTTTTGTATCTTTACATATTCTTGATATAATAACTGTCAGATTCATAATTTCTTAAATACAAAATCTGAACTCATAGAGAAAGTGACAAACAATGTGTCCAAGGCCTGTGCAGTTTCACGTTAGCAAAATATCCCACCACCACCAGCTACCATGAATCTATTTGCAATAGAACATGTTGGGAAAGGAAGTAACAATTCTCTCCAATGAACTGTCACTAGATAAGTTGTTAATACTGCTCTGAAATCTCCATTCCTAAAAGTAGTTTTACAACACAAATAAGACTCCATTGTGTGTGGTGTGTGTGTGTGTGTGTGTGTGTGTGTGTGTGTGTGTGTTTGTTGACTTTTTGGTTTGTTTCCTAAAAGTAGTTTTACAACACAAATAAGACTCCATTGTGTGGTGTTTGTGTATGTGTGTGTGTGTGTGTGTGTGTGTGTGTGTGTTGACTTTTTGGTTTGTTTTGGTATTTGTCCTACTTTTAGTTGGTTCAGAACTTTGTTTTTCTCCTTCATTTTGGATTTTTGTATGTGTGTTGCTTCTTGTTTTTTTTCTAAGTTATTACTCTGTATTTGTTTTGTATAACATTTTAAAAACTTTGAGATTATACTTATAGTATTTCTTTCTTCCCTATGTCTATTCCATACCCACCTGTACAACTGTCCTCCATGTTCTCTTTTAATTCAGAGGGAGAGAAAGATCAAAACTTGTGTGGGAAAGAAGGAGGGGAGGATCTAGAAGGAATTTGGGAAAGAAAAAGATTATGATCAAAATATATGAAAAAATTAATCAATACAATAATTTGATAGATAATTTTGGTTGTCAATTTGATGGGATTTAAAAACTAAAAACACTCATCTGGTCATGTAGATAAGACAGTTCCCACATTAAGTTAATTGAAATGAAATATCCTACCCTAAGTCTTGTTGCAACATGCATTCTAAATGTAGGAAGAACCACTCTGAGGACAGAAAGAAAGGGCCAGAAAGCACAACTTCTACCTGCATAAGGATGAGAAAGAGTTCTGAATTCAACATTACTCTGTATCCTTTTCAGGGATGAAAATATAACATTGTAGTGGCTATTCCTGGTTGTAAACTTGACTATATCTGAAATAAACTACAATCCAGAATTAGAAGGCTCACCTGTGGCCCTAATCTGGAGGCTGAGAGATACAAGTTTCCAACCTGAATCTTGGCATGGAGATCTTGAGGTACAGTGGCTATGAATCCCAGAAGATTAAGATAGGAAGATCTACGAGTTCAAGATCATCTGAGATATAGTCTTTGAAATTGATATAAATTGGGTATATTATTATCTATCTTATTATACTATATTAGTTCATATCCTGATGTGAGTACATTTTATGTACTCATGTACTTTTGATTTTTTTAATTAGATATTTTCTTTATTTACATTTCAGATGTTATCCCCTTTCCTGGTTCCCCCTCTGGAAAAAAAAACTCTATTCCCTCCCCCCTTCCTCTACTCACCAACCTACCCTCTCCTACTTCCTGGCCCTGGTATCTCCCTACACTGGGGCATAGAACCTTCACAGGACAAAAGGCCTCTTCTCCCATTGTTGACTGACTAGGCCATCCTCTGCTACATATGCAGCTGGAGCAGTGAGTCCCATCATGTGTGCTCTTTGGTTGGTGGTTTTGTCCCTGGGAGTTCTGATGGTACTGGTTAATTAATATTGTTCTTCCTCCTATGGAGTTGATTCTAATAACTCTTTATATGATATAATATATAATATACATATTTTTCCTGAAGCAAATTAATATATTAATTCATACAGTTATATAATATTCTATAAATATGTTTGCATATATATAATGCATAAGTATATAACATATATATTTCAAAGCAGGAGAAAAGGCAAAAGTTGCCCTGCTACAGAACACATTGAAATGTTAGACACACAGTGGACTAGCTTTGCCTGTACTTCTATGAATTACAGCACATTGGGAATCTATGAAAAATAGCCCTTTCCTTTTCACTTCCTCCTCCCCTTACTTTTTTCCTTCTGTTTAGGTAGTATACATTATTTTTAAATGGAATACGATAACTTATAACTAGGAACTTCCAGGAAAAAAATTATGTTTAAGTGCAGTATATGGTGATAGGTTGGATCCAGTATAATTACAAGAGATTTTTAGTGAATAGTGAATTGCTTATTTTCAATTTCAAACTATTGCTTAAACTATTTTAAGACTATGTAAATAATGGATATTTACTATGGAATAAAATAATACAAATAGTTATGTTTAGTTTGGTACTTACAAGTGTTTCTACAGACATATTTAGATGTTTAATTTTAAAAAAAACTAATAGAACACTGAATATTAATGTAATTCTTACTAATTTTTAAAAATTCCATTAGGGATTTTGTACTGTCAATATTTTCTCAAATGTATGTTAAACGTTGTTATAAGCTAGGTGTTATTATTTTACACTGTTTGGTTGCATTTGCATTTAAAATATATTTTATTAGGCAGGTCCAGCTGGGAGGCTCTGGCCCCAGAAGTGGCAGAGTAGCTGGGACAGGATCCTTTCTACCTCCATCTACATCAAGAAGGAAGGATAGCAGATTCAAACCCTCTCTGCACACCTTTCCCTAAAGCAGAGAGCTTCTCTTTAGGGAGTGCTCTGACCCTGGGACTCAGGTGGGACCAGCTGGAAGGCACAGGCCACAGAAGCTGCAGCCTTCATTCATCCATCTGCACCCAGAAGGGACAGCTGATCCACAGCTCTCTGCACACAAGTCCTGCCAGGATAGAGCTGATCTCCCAGAAGTGCGGACACAGGCTTACAGAACCAGCCAGAGACAACAATAACATCTAACACCAGAGATTAACAGATGGATAAAGGCAAATGCAAGAATCTTACCAACAGAAACCAAGACTACTTGGCATAATCAGAGCCTAGTACTTGTAACACTGTAAGTCCTGGATGCCCCCAACACACTGGAAAAGCAAGATTTAGATCTAAAATCATATCTCATGATGGTGATAGAGGAATTTGAGAAGGGCTTTAACTCCCTTAAAGAAATATAGGAGAACACAGGTAAAGAGGTACAAGCCCTCAAAGAGGAAACACAAAATCCTTTAAAGAATTACAGGAGAACACAAATAAACAAGTAGAAGACCTTAAAGAGGAAACAAAAAAATCCCTTAAAGAATGACAGGAAAGCACAATCAAACAGGTGAAGGAATTGAAAAAAACATCTAGGACATAAAAATGGAAGTAGAAAGAGTTAAGAAAACACAAAAAGAGACAACTCTGGAGCTACAAAACCTAGGAAAGAATTCAGAAACCATAGGTGCAAGCATCACCAACATAATACAAGAGATAGAAGAGAAAATGGTGAGGGTGCAGAAGATACCATAGAAAACATTGACGCAACAACCATCAAAGAAAATGCAAAATGCAAAAAGCTAATAACTCAAAACACCCAGGAAATCCAGGACACAATGAAAAGACCAAACCTAAGGATAATAGGTATAGAAGAGAGTGAAGACTTCCAACTTAAAAGACCAGTAAATATCTTCAACAAAATTATAGATGAAAACTTCCCTAACCTAAAGAAAGAGCTGCTCATAAATAAACAAGAGCTCCAAATGATTTGGACCAGAAAAGAAATTCCTCTCACCATATAATACTCAAAACACCAAATGCACAAAACAAAGAAAGATATTAAAAGCAGTAAGGGAAAAACAACAAGTAACATGTAAAGGCAGGCCTATCAGAATTACACCAGACTTCTCACCAGAGACTATGAAAGCCAGAAGATCCTGGGCACATATCATACAGACCCTAAGAGAACATAAATATCAGCCCAGGCTACTATAACTAGCAAAACTCTCAATTACCATAGATGGAGAAACCAAAGTATTCCATGACAAAGTCAAATTTACACAGTATCATTCCACAAATCCAGCCCTACAAAGGATAATAGATTGAAAACTCCAACACAAGAAGGGAAACTACATCCTAGAAAAAGCAAGAAAGTAATCTTCCAACAACAAAACTAAAAGAAGAAAGCCACATGAACAGAATTCCAAGTCTAACAACAGAAATAACAGGAAGCAGCAATTACTTTTCCTTAATATCTATTAATATGAATAGACTCAATTCCCCAATAAAAAGACATAGGCTATCAGGCTGGGTACATAAATAGGAACCAACATTTTGTTGTATACAGGAAACTCACCTTACTGACAAAGACAGACACTACCTCAGAATAAAAGGCTGGAAAACAGTGTTCCAAGCAAATGGTCCCAAGAAAAAAGCTGGAGTAGCCATTTTAATATTGAATAAAATCGACTTTCAACCTAAAGTGATCAAAAAAGATAAGGGAGAACACCTCATACTCATCAAAGGTAAGATCTACCAAGATGAACTCTCAATTCTGAACTATTGTGGTCCAAATGCAAGGACATCTACATTCCTAAAAGAAACTTTATTAAAGCTCAAAGCACACATTACACCTCACATAATAATAGTGGGAGACTTCAACACCCGACTTTCTGCAATCGACAGATCATGGAAACAGAAACTAAACAAAGACACAATGAGACTAACAGAAGTTATGAAACAGACAGATTTAATAGATACCTATAGAACTTTTTATCCTAAAACTAAAGGATATAACTTCTTCCCAGTACCTCATAGTACCTTCTCCAAAACTGACCATATAATTGGTCACAAACCAGGCCCCAACAGATACAAGAAGATTGAAATAATTCTTTGCATCAGATCACCATGGACTAAGGCTGCTCCTCAATAACAACATAAACAATAGAAAGCCCACATACACCCTCTATTTAACAATGCTCTACACAATGATAACCTGGTCAAGGAATAAATAAAGAAAAATATAAAGACTTCCTAGAGTTTAATGAAAATGAAGCCACAACATACTCAAAATTATGGGACACAATGAAAGCAGTTCTAAGAGGAAAACTCGTAGCTCTTAGTGTCTCCAAAAAGAAACTGGAGAGAGTATACATCAGCAATTTGATAGCACATCTGAAAGCTCTAAAACAAAAAGAAGCAAATTCACCCAAGAGAAGTCAAAGGCAGGAAATAATGCAATTCAGGGCTGAAATCAATCAAATGGAAATAAAAAGAACTATACAAAAAAATCAACCAAACCAGGAGCTGGTTCTTTGAGAAAATCAACAAAATAGATAAACCCTTAGCCAGAATAACTAGAGGGCACAGAGACAGTACCCTAATTAACAAGATTAGAAATGAAAAGGGATACATAACAACAGACACTGAAGAAATCCAAAAAATCATGAGATCCTACTACAAAAGCCTATACTCAACAAAACTGAAAAACTTGGATAAAATGGACAATTTTCTAGACAGATACCAGGTACTGAAGTTAAATCAAGATCACATCAATGATCTAAACAGTCCCATATCTGCTAACGCAATAGAATGAGTCATTAATAGTCTGTCAACCAAAAAAAAACCCAGGACCAAATGGGTTTAGTGCAGAGTTTTATCAAACATTCAAAGAAGACCTAATACCAATACGCTTCAAACTATTCTACAAAATAGAAACAGAAGGTATTCTACCCAATTCCTTCTATGAAGCTAAAATTACTCTGATACCTAAACCACACAAAGACCTAACAAAGAAAGAAAACTTCAGACCAATTTCCTTATCAATATCAATGCAAAAATACTCAGTAAAATACTTGCAAACTGAATCCAAGAACACATCAAAATGATTATCCATCATGATCAAGTAGGCTTCATCTCAGGGTTCCAGGGATGGGTCAATATACAGAAATCCATCAATGTAATCCACTACACAAACAAACTCAAAGAAAAAACCCTATGACTATCTCATTGAAGGTTTACAAAGCATCTGACAAAATCCAACATCCTTTCATGGAGAAAGTCTTGGAAAGATCATGAATTTAAGGCCCATACTTAAACATAGTAAATGCAATATACAGCAAACCAGTAGCCAACATCAAACTAAAGAGAAACTTGAAACAATCCCACTAAAATCAGGGACTAGACAAGGCTGCCCACTCACTCCCTACCTATTCAATATTGTACTTGAAGTCCTAGCCAGAGCAATTAGACAATAATAGGAGACCAAAGGGGTACATTTGGAAAGGGATCTGTCAAATTATCACTATTTGCAGATGAAATGATAGTATACTTAAGTGACCCTAAAAATTCCACTAGAGAACTTATAAACCTGATAGCAACTTCAGCAAAGTAGCTGGTTATTAAATTAACTCAAGAAAATCAGTGGCTTTCCTCTACACAAAGGATAAACAGGCTGCAAAAGAAATTAGGGGAACAACACCCTTCACAATAGTAACAAATAATATAAAATACCTTGGTGTGACTCTAACTAAGCAAGTAAAAGATCTGTTTGGTAAGAACTTTAAGTCTCTGAAGAAGGAAATTGAAGATCTCAGAAGATGGAAAGATCTCCCATGCTCATAGATTGGCAGGATTAATATAGTTAAAATGACCATCTTGCTGAAAGCAATCTACAGATTCAATGTAATCACTATCAAAATTCCAACTCAATTCTTCACAGACTTGGAAAGATCAATTTGCAAATTCATCTGGAATAACAAAAAACATAGGGTAGTGAAAACTATTCTCAACTATAAAAGAACCTATTGTTGAATTACCATCTCCTACCTTAAGTTGTACTACAGAGAAATTGTAATAAAAACTGCATGGTATTGGTACAGTCACAGGTAAGTGGATCAATGGAACAGAATTGAAGGCCCAGAAATGAACCCACACACCTATGGTCACTTGATCTTTGACAAAGGAGCTAAAACCATGCAGTGGAAAAAAGACAGCATTTTCAACAAATGGTGCTGGCTCAACTGGGAGTTAGCATGTAGAAGAATACAAATCGATCCCCTCCTATCTCCTGTACAAAGCTCAAGTCCAAATGGATCAAGTACCTCCACATAAAGCAAGATACATTGAAACTAATCAAAAAGAAAGTGAGGAAGAGCCTGGAGCACATAGGCACAGAAGAAAATTTCCTGAGCAGAATACAAATAGCTTATGCTCTAAAATCAAGAATTGACAAATGGGAGCTCATAAAATTACAAAGCTTCTGTAAGACAAAGGACATGAGTAATAGGACAAAACAGCAACCAACCATCAAATTGAGAAAAGATCTTTACCAATCCCATATCTGATAGAGGGCTAAAATCCAATATATACAAAGAACTAAAGAAGTTAGACTCCAGAGAATCAAATAATCCTATTTAAAAATGGAGTACAGAGCTAAACAAAGGATTCTTAGGAATAATGAATGGCTGAGAAGCACCTAAAGAAATATTCAACATCCTTAGTCATCAGGGTTATGCAAATTAAAACAGCTCTGGGATTCTACCTCATACCAGTCTGAATAGCTAAGATCAGAAACTCAGATGACAGCAGATGCTGGCAAGTTTGTGGAGAAAAGGGAACACTCCTCCATTGCTGGTTGAATTGAAAGCTGGTACAACCACTCTGGAAATCAGTTTGGGGGTTCCTTAGGAAATTTGACATAGTTCTACCAGAGGACCCAGCTATACCACTCCTGGGCATATGCCCAGAAGATGCTCCAGCATGTAATAAGGGCACATGTTCCACTATGTTCATAGCAGCCTCATTTATAATAGCCAGAAACTGTAAACAACTGAAATGTCCCTTAACAGAGGAATGAATATAGAAAATGTGGTACATCTACACAATGAAGTACTACTCAGCTACTAAAAACAATGAAATTATGAAATTTTTAGGGAAATAAATGGATCTGGAGAATATCCTGAGTGAGGTAACTCAATCACAAAAGAACACACATGACATGCACTCTGTGATAAGTGGATATTAGCCCAGAAGCTCAGAATACCAAAAATACAATCCACAAACCACAAGAAACTCAAGAAGGATGACCAGCATGTGGATGCTTCATTTCTTCTTAGAAGGGGGTAGAAATACCCATCTAAGAAGTATCAGAGACAAACCATGGAGCAGAGACTGAAGGAAGGATAATCCAGAGACTGTTCCACCTGGGAAACCTTTCCATATTCAATCATCAAACCCAGATACTATTGTGGATGCCAGCAAGTGCTGGCTGACAGGAGCTTGATATAGCTGTCTCCTAGAGTCTCTGACAGTTCCTGAGTAATACAGAAGTAGAGACTCACAACCATCCATTGGACTGAGCATAGGGTCCCCAATGAAGGAGTTAGAGGAAGGACCTAAGGAGTTGAAGGGTTTGCAGTCCCTTAGGACAAACAACAATATGAAATAAGTAGTACCCTCAGAGCTCCCAGGTTCTAAGCCATCAGCCAAAGAGTTCACATGGTGGGACGCATGGCTCCATCAGCATATATATAGCAGAGGATGTCCTAGTCAGTCATCAATGGGAAGAGGAGACTCTTGGTCCTGTGAAGATTCTATGCCCCAGTGTAGGAGAATGCCAGGGCCAGAATTGGGAGAGGGTAGGTTGGTGAGCAGGGGGATGGGGGAGGAAATAGTGTTAGTTTTTTGTTTTGGTTTTTGTATTTGATATTTCTTTGGAGGGCTAACCAGGAGAGGAGATATCATTGAAATGTAAATAAAGAAAATATGTAATAAAAAATAAATGATGTCCCATGGAATATAGGAACAACTGAAAAAAACAAAGTATATTCTATTATTAAATATGTATTTATATTTTGTTATGTCCTCCTCAATTCTATATTTTACCTCAAAGTATGTTTTACTTTTAGTCATTTGTAGGTATTGGTATTAAGTGAAAAATAAGTGCTGCAATAAATCACTTCTCTCCCTGCCATAAAAATTAAATTCCTATTTAGGAATTAATAAGCATTATGATTTTAAGCAATTAACAGTTTATCCATCTGCAATTTGTTATCAAATGCAAAATATAATTTGATGTTTACTCTAATATTTCATCTTTTATTTCAAAAGCATTAGTAGATATTTCTTTATCCACTGATCCAAATGAGACTTTAGTATAAAACTAACAAATTCATGCCATTATAATTCTGTTTAATTAATATGTCTTTTAGGATTTAATTTCTTGTGAAGTGTTGCTTCTTAATACTATTATACTTCAAAAAGTTCTTCATGATTCTTATGTAGTTATATATCATAACATATGATTATCATTTTCAGGTACTTGCATATATACAAATTGTATTTTATTTTAGTTTTCATTTAAAACTCTCGTTTACTTTGAGGAATTTTTAGTTTTATAATTCATTCTTCTTACACTATTTATTTGTTGTAAAAGTTTCTTGTTTTTTAAATATACCACCCATATAACATTTCATTAGCATCAGAGTTATCATTCATTACTAGTAATTATGCAGCATAATTCTCATCATTTCACCTTATATTGATTGCTGAAAATAGCATGTAAAAATCACAACTCTTTGGTATGTATATTATTAACAGTATAGCATTCTTGGCTGTGAACAAACTCACTATAAAGGTGTTAAAGTCACCTAGCACCACGCACTTTGTGTGATAGAGTTGAAAGTGATTGCTATATATGTTTTTCTAAGCACCATTTAAAAACAGTGTGCTGGCTCTAATCACATACTCAGTGACAAAGTTTTTGTTTTACACATTTCTAATTTGTTCTTTTATTCATTTTTGCTTAACATATATCTTCATATTTACAGAGGATGAGGTGGTAATTGAATGCATGTAACCAATGTGTGGAAAGTAAATCTGGCTAATTAACGTTTCCTGTTCATAAATATTACTCTTACTCTTGTCTTTATATTAAGAGCATGTGAATTGTGTTTTCTACCTTTTTATGGCATACAGTAAAAGTAAAGCCAATATAACAGTATAACTTTATTTAATCATCTCTCTAGATCACTGGCATCCACATTCAAAGATTATCCAACTAAGGATCACAATATCTTAAAATAATAGTGTCATTTGTGAAATCATATGAATATTTTCCTCACATTATTTCTTAAACAACACAACATAGTAACTATTCATGTAGTGTATACATTCATTTAGGTATTGAATGTCATATAAATTTGATTGAAACTACATAAGAGAATGGATCTAGGTAAAATACACATACTACAACACCCTTTCCATAACATTTGAGTATCTCCAGATCTTGGTATAAGAAAGCATCCACGTAACCAATCCTCTATGGATAACAAGTGATAGCTGCGCAATTTATAAATAGATACACGTTTATTACTTAATGTAGATTAATTTTCTGTAATATTCTGAATATTTGGAAGCAAATATTGAGAAGTTTTTTTGTGTACAAATATATTCATAAAACACAAGGTGACAATTGTGTAAAATCTTTTGTATTTATTTTTATTTTATTATTATAGAGTAAATTCTGGTCCCCTAAAAGCTAGGTTTTGAAATATCAAACCATATTAGGTATTACAATTTCTGTGGAGTTTCGAATAAGCAATTTTCTCTTTAATCTCAGGTATTTGAACTGTTGGTCTCCAGTAGGCAATGGTTATGGACCTTTTAGGAATTACAACCTTGCTGGAGAAATATTATCATTAGAGTTCAGAGTGTTTATAATCTTGCCCTACTTATAATTTACACTCTGAGCTTCCTAAAAGTAAGTAAAAACATAATCGGCCAGGTTCTTTCTCCAACCTCCTACTTCCAGGCTTTCTCCTCCTTTATGCACTCTTTTTCTACAAATGTAAGCTAAAAGATACTTGTTTAATTTCACTTTGGCCATAATATTATAATTATAGTAAGAGAAATGTAACTAATCCATGATGGTATTTTCATATACTCTTAGAAGGTATCAAATTGGTTTTAATTTATATTCGCTTGAGATAAGTTTTCTACCTTCTCTGAGAGGATCATATAAGAAAACAAATCAGCAACATGGGAAAACGCATATGAATATACACATATACATGTGTAAGAGGTGAAAAAGCCATGTGCAAGTGGAGGCACCATTGTAAATGTATTGCAAAAATTAAGGAATTACTGGTCCAGAAGGCTCTGTGAGAGACATAGGAAGACCTTCTCATTGCAGCTTCATAGACAGTAAGATATATATAAAACTCTGCTTTAAATTGCTATACACAGACATTTTAAAACATGATATCTTTGTGTTGCTTTAAGCCTCCAAGATTACATTACTTCAAGAGTCCTATGAAACAAAAATAACCAATTGTTTTAATATTAATTGTGAGATTTAAATTGATTTTAGTGTAATCACACAACTATTTTTATGAAACAAATGAAATGTAATTTTTATAATTTTTGAATATATACAAATGAATATATTAACTAATACTTCAACTTCTAATTTTGTCTACCATACTTTTACATGAAATTTCCTTAGTTTTCACAACATTGATTCTCCTAGTTTTTCATAGTCTAAATTTTTCTCCAAGGTATACTAATGGACTATAAAAATGTTTATAAGGAATATGTTTTAAAGGTGTATATGTACATGTAAATGAGAGAGATAAAAACAATGAGACAGAGAAAGACAGGGAGACAGAGAGAGAGTCAGAGAAACAAGAAGCAGTTTGTATCAGACATGTGTCTCAATGAAAGAGAATCAGAGAGTTTATTCTAGAGGTAAATATCAGTGAACCTATCTGGGAACATAGATGTGGGTTACTCTAATTTCCAAGTTCCAACATAGAAACATTTTAATGTAGTTTTTATAATAGTTTAAGAAAGGAAACATAAATTACAGTATATTTAAAAATATATTGCTATAAACATTAGATAAATGGATTATAACCCAAATGAGAAGGTCTCAGATGTAGGCATCAAATATTTGGTAGCAGTCTTAGCCCTTTGATTGGTGCAGAAGAAGGCTTTGTTAAATTAATATATTCCAGAGCTTTTTTTTCCTATTTATTAGAATGTTAATTCTGTGAGTTTGACAATGAATATTTTGGGTGCCAAAGAGAACACAGGATAAGTTGTACTGATTCTCTAGAAATGAAATATTTCAAACTACATAGTCACCGAAGTTTTAATTAATCAAATAAACTTGGTAGACAAAACTTCTAGGAATTGTAGCTCACTATATTTTTAGTGTACACCTTTGTATGTAAAGAGTGCATATGCACCTCCCACAATGTGCCAAAGGAGTTGTGGTTGTTTGTACTAATCTGCCTAGCTTGAGAAAAAGACTCTTCATTGTAAGCTATATGGTAGGTGAGATGGCCACTGAGCCTCTGGAGATTTTCCTATGTCCACCTACTACCTGTAGCAGCAGCACTGAGATTAAAGGTATGAGTTACTATGCCTAGGTTTGTTTAGGCTGAGATATCTGAAGTGAGATCATCATATTTACACAATATGCCACTGATTCATCTCCAAAGCTCAAAATATCTAATTTCATCAGGATGTTAGTAAGTAGATAAATCATTTAGAGAGAAAACCTACCAAAATGTGAGTTGTAGTACCATTGACCCAGTGGAAGTAGTGGACACATACATATCAAGGTTTCAACCAAGAATCTTGTGGTCAATATTTCTTAGAGCAACACTCAAAATGGTTTTCCAGGATATATTATATGGCAGACAATACAGCAAGTTTCACTAAATTTAAATAATTAAGTATTATATGCAACACTGTGCAATACAAATAAAAATTAACTTGAATATGTTACAGACAAACTTTACCATCAAACCATACTTCCAACCCAATGTAAATTTTTATCTTAGTTTGGATAGAAACTGGATTGCATTCATTATTTTCTGTAGATGTTAGTAGAACTTCAATTATCTCAACTATTCTAACTTTTGTCTTACCCATGTTGTAAATAATTCTACCCTACTATATTTTCACAGTATGAAATCGAGGGCTAAGATATGGCAGTGAATAAGTATTCCATAGTCTTATTTACAGCAAACCCCCCAAAAAATCCAAAAAAGTTTTTTAGCATGCTTATTATTCTAATAATACGTTCTTAGTTTTATCTTCTGTGGACTAAGAAAAATGACAGGAATTAAGTGATATCACATAGGAATTCATCATTCTAGGAATCACAACTCAGTAACATTTCTTTGAAGAGAAGGTCTGTCTTAGAATTTTTATTGCTGCAATGAAGCACTATGACCAAAAACCACTTGTATTAAAATGGGTTTATTTCATTTATACATCAGTATCTTATTTCATCATCAAAGGCAGTCAGGTCAGACACTTAAATAGAGGAGGTCCTGGAGGTAGGAGCTAATGTGGCAACCACAGAGGAGTGCTTTCTTCTGATTTGCTCTTCCTGGCTTGCTTAGCCTGTTTCTCATATCACAGGATAAATTACCAACATCAACCATCAATTATGAAAATTCAGCACAATTTTATCCACAGACAAGTCTATTGAGGCAATTTTGATGTGGTAAGATATCCACCTCCAAAATGATTCTAGCTTCTATGGAGTTCATGTAAAGTTAGCCAAACAATGTCTTAATCCTGGATATATTTCAATGTCTCCCTGCCTTTCTCATGCCAGAGCCAGAAATGAACTTTATTTGTTATTCAACATGAGTTCAAAATGGTGCTCAAAATACCTACATAAGTATATTTTTCCCAAATATAGGTCTAGGTTTAAAACAACAACAACAACAACAACAACAACAACAACAAACTGCATTGTCAAGTACTCCATGGCTGCAGAGGTTTCTATTCCAGAGGAATTTATATATTATCTATAAAGACTTGACAGTTTACTGTATGATTTCAAATCTTTTATTTCCAATACAGGTATCAATTTATCCATGGTTTTAAACTTACATTAACAGTGACAATAGAATCGTTCTCCTTCTGGTCTATACCTCAACCTAAATTCATGTTAGATCTTTGAGCAGGCTACCATCTCCTTACCTCACAGCCCATCTATTTCCCAGGAGGTCTGCCATATTCAGTACACACGTGAGTACTTCACCACAATCCTCATACCAGCTGGACCCCTACATTGCCCAGAAGAAGTGGGATCTACCCCACTCTGCCCAAGCTCCCTAACCCTTCTGGTCAGTACCTCTACATGAACCCATGAGAGATCTGAGATTAACTTTGTGCTATAAGATCAAACATAACCAGGAACACAGATCAATGTGCCTACTCCCTCTGAGCCAGCCTATATCACAGGAGGTCTGCCCTAACCAGAACAAAATGACTCAAGGACATAGGATGCCAGCTCTAACCAGGGACACAGGGGATGGGTAAGAGAGTGGAGAGGACAATGGATGGAGGAGGATGATGTGGAAGGAAGATATAGCTGAAGCACATGGTTTGGAGAAATCGCAAGTCATATGGGATCTAATAGATGGGAATAGAGTAGTGTAATGGTAGATCTGCCCAATCAGGCGAGTAACATGCATACCAATTAATTGAGTTGTGAACTGATTGATTTGGTAAATTGGGTTTAAAATTTACCACAACAAAAAGCAGCAGATGCCAATATAATTTGGCAACGTCAAAATCCAGTTCTCCTATCACAGCAAGAACTTGGTGCCCTAACACACTTGAAGAGCAAAGTTCTGACTTAAAATTCTATCTCATGAAGATGACAGAGGTCTTTAAAGAGGATAAAAATAACTCCCTCACAGAAACAAAGGAAAACATAGGCAAACACATTTAAGACGTTGAAGAGGAATCAAATAAATCACTTTTTAAAAAATACAGGAAAACACAATCAAACAAGTAAAAGAATTGAACAAAACAGTCCAAGACCTAAAAATGGAAATAGAAACAATAATTCACAAATGGAGGCAACCCTGGGGGCGGAAAACCTAGGAAAGAGGTCAGGAGCTACAGATGCAAGTATCATCAATAGAATACAAGAGATAGAAGAGAGTATCAGAGGCATTGAAGATATCAGAGAAGATATCTATGCGTAAGTCAACAAAAATTAAAGGGTAAGAATTTCCTAACCCAAAACATGGAGGAAGATTGGGACACAAATAAAAGACCAAACCTAAGTATAATATGAATAGAAGAAGATGAAGATTCCCAACTCAAAGGGTAAGAAAATATCTTTGAGAAAATAATAGAAGAAAACTTCCCTAACCTAAAGAAAGAGATGGCCATAAATGTACAAGAAGCTTACAAAACACCAAGTACATTGGACCAGAAAAGAAAATCCTTTCACTGTATAATAGTAAAAACACTAAATGTACAGAACAACGAAATAATATCAAAAGCTGCAAAGGAAAAAGTCCGAATAATATATAAAGGTAGGCAAATCATAATTAAACCAGACTTCTCAAGAGAGAAACTAAACTCCAGAAGGACTTGGATAAATGTCATACATACCCTAAGAGACCACAGATGACAGCACAGGCTAATAGACTGAGCAAAAATCTCAATAACTATAGATGGAGAAACCAAAATATTATATGACAAGACAAAATTTAAATGGTATCGTTCTACTAATCCATCCATACACTGGATATTCAAAGCAAAATTCAAACACAAGAAGGATAACAACATTCAAGAAAAAAAAAGAAATTAATCATTTCACAACAAAGCCAAAAGGAGAGAATGACACACATAATACCATCTCCAACAACAAAAGTAACAGGAACTAACAATCATTTATCTTTAATATCTCTCAAAGTCAACAGATTCAATTGTTCAATTAAAAAACATAGGCTAACAGATTGGATAAGCAAATAGGATTTATTATTTTGATACATACAAGAAATACAGCTCAGCAACAGACAGTTAATCCCTTCTTAGTGCAAGGACCTAGAAAAAGGTTTTCAAGCAAATGTTCAAGAGAAAGAAGCAGGAGAAGCCATTCTAATATATAATAAAATAGACTTTCAACCAAAAATAATCAAAAGAGATGGGGAAAGACAATTTCCTCATTAAAGGAAAGATGCAACAAGAGGAAGTCTCAATTATGATCATCTATGACCCAAATTCAAGGTGACACACATTCATAAAAGAAAATTTACTAAAGTTCAAAACACACATTTAACCTTATACTACAATAATAGTGGGAGACTTTAAGAGCCCAGTTTCATCAATGGTCAGATCATTTGAAACAGAAACTAAACAGAGACACAGTGAAACTAATAAAAGTTATTAACCAAATGGATTTAACATAGCTACAAAACATTTCACCACAAAAGCATATAACTTGTTGTCAGTACCTCATGGAACCTTCTCCAAAATTGACCGTATAATCAGACACAAAACAAGTCTCAACAGGTACAAGAAGATTGAAAAATCACAATTATTTTTATCAGATCACTAAGGATAAAGACTGGACTGTAATAACAACAAAAAACAAAAGAAAGGCCTCATATTCATGGAGAGTGAAAAACTCTCTACGCAACGAAGGGAGGAAATAAAGAAAGAGGTATAAGACATTGTAGAATTTGTGAAAATGAAGGCACAACATAACCAAGCTTTTGGGACACAAGGGCCTCAGTTGTAAGAGGAAAATTCATAGTATTAAGTGTGTTAATAAAGAAATTAAAAAGATTGTACACTAGAAACTTAACAGAACACATGAAAGCTCAAGAACAAAAAGAAGCTAACACATCCAAGAGGAATAAACAGGAAATAATCAAACTCATGGGTGAAATCAACTAATTAGAAACAAAGACAATGATACAAATAATCAACAAAACCAAGAGCAATTTCAACCCAGGAAGACATCAAAACCATCGTTCACCACAAACAAGTAGCCTTCATTCCATGGATCCATAGGTGGCTCAATATATGAAAATCCATCAATATAATCCTCTGTATAAACAAACACCAAGAAAAAAAATAGCTAATCATCTCAGGAGATGCTGAAAAAGTCTTTGAAAAAAATCCAACACTCCTTCATGTTAAAAGTCTTGGAGAGATCAGGAATTTGTGGCAGATACCTAAATATAATAAAAGCAATATACATCAAATCAACAGCCAATATTAAATTAAATGGAGAGAAACTTGAAACAATCATGTTAAAATCAGAGACAAGACAAAGCTGCCCACTCTTTCCCTATCCATTCAATATACTACTCAAAATTCTAGCTACAGAAATCAGACAACAAAAGGAGATCAAAGGGACACAAATTGAAAAGGGAAAACTCAAAGTATCAGTATTTGCCAATGGTTTGATTGGAAGACACGGACTGTGATGAAAATTTAGTAGTTGAGGATAACTGGTTCCTGAGCAGAGCTACAGGTTTTGCCAGGCCATACGGTTTTAGTATTAGGACAAAAGACATATTGAATTGGCAAGCACAATTCTGGATTTTGTGTCTTAAGGCTGGGACAAACCTAAGCTGACCCAGGGAAATGGGCAGCTTAAGCTTAAGCTATGAATGCTAATGGATCCTGAAGTGAGAAAACAGGCAGCAAAGAACAGGCAGTCCCTGTTTAAGAGAAGGCAGACAGGTCACTGAGAACAAACCTAAATAAAATAAACAAATGTTGTGTGGTTTAAAGGAAATTTTAAAAGTTATGCAATTGCAGCAGCTGGGAGCTAGGAATGTGGTGTACACAGGAATTCTGGGATTGCTTAGCCTGACATATGACACATTCGAGTTTAGAAAGTTTCATGCCAAAATATAGAAGGGACTTTAATTAAAGTTAAATACATAGGAAAAACATGTTAATTCAAGTTATATAAATAGAAAAGGAAAAAATATATCCATAGAGATATTAATCTCTGTAGAAGGGATAATTTAAGTATACATAGATGAATTAAAAAAATCAGGCTTTTGATGTTAAATTGTAGGTCCACAGCAGGAGATGGGAATAACCTTATCTCAGACAGGTGGTAGAAATTTAGGCCTTAGTCTCCTGTTAAGAACAAGGCAGGTGATAGTAAAGGAACACTGTCTTGAGACAATGAGATAATAATATTTGTTTAGATTATTTTGAATTGTTTTAATTATCAAAATGCATATGGTTATAATTTTGATGCTTATAGTATTAAAAATTCTCTGCATGAGAGGTCAAGATACTAAATTGATGATACCTATACCATTGATGACCTATACCTACAGAAACAAGGAACAAAAAAAAAATCATCTTTAACTGATGTGAACACCTTGCATAATCCATACAAATATCTTAATAGTAGTAAAATTATGGTTGTAAGATTCATATATTACAGAAGATATAGCTCTGACAAGATTCATCTGCAGGAATCCTAAAATGGCCTCTTGTTCCAGCTACCTGCCTCCCAAAACAACTTCATGAATAACTCCTGATTCCCAATGGACTTGGTTCATCCAGTCTTTCGGATTCAGTGTGAACTTGATTCAAATTCTGAATCTTCTAAATATGCAGAGACTGGGTAACAAGTGCTAAAGCTAGCTTTCTTAAGTCTAACTAATTTCCTTAATTTTCCTACCTCTCCCCACCACTTTAAAAAAAAAATTATAGCCTCTATTCAACAAGAAGAAGTTGTGGAGAGTCATCATCTGAATCCCATTGGTTTGGGTGTCTGGTTTTGGTTATTTTATAACTTATAGATAGATAGTTTGTTGCTTTGAGGGATAATTTGGAAATGGTCATAATTTTGAACAGAAAAGAAATAGATGGGATGGAGTACTAAATTCATTCTTGAATAAAACATGGTATAGACATAATCTTACATTAATATAAATCTTTGTACATTGACACAAAATTTAAACATAATATTGTTACTCTTAAATAGGCACGATGACTTTCTAACTCACTTAAGAATACAAGACTTTGATGCAGTCCTTGTACAACTGCTATTACAAACTATTTACAATTATTAAGTAACACAACTTAAAGACTATATACTAACTCAAAGTTAGATTAGATTCTAATT
This sequence comes from Montemys delectorum, assembly GCA_019843815.1. NCBI lineage: Eukaryota > Metazoa > Chordata > Mammalia > Rodentia > Muridae > Montemys > Montemys delectorum. The sequence continues at coordinate 27,489 of JADRCD010189540.1, forward strand.
TAGTTATTTAAAAAAGGGTTTTCAATACTATTCAAATAAAATAGCTAAGATTGCTCAAGTTTTAACAGTTCAGATATACTTTGTATAGACAGTCTTCAAAAGCATCAGAAATCTACAGAATGTGACGTTTAATGTTATTTATTTTTAAAGATCATTTTACTATGAAAAATGTCTGCTCCTGAAAGATGGTTATGGGCCCGAAGGCTGAAGACAGATGTGCTGACACTTAGAGGAATTGGGGACTAGCCAGCTATCTCTGCAATTTTCTTAAGTTTTGGAAACTATGTTTTTGTGCTTCTTATATATTCATGTAATATTTAATTCATGTAATATTGGATTTGCTATCCCAGACCCACTGGGGGAGTGGCCCTGGGGACACTCTACCTTGATTCTTCCGTATTATATGCTTTCTCTCCTGCAACTTCCAGGCTTGATCTTTCTGCTTCCTCTTCATGACAGTTCTAGAATCTTCTTCTTCCTGTGGTCCCTTGCCTGGGAAACCTAAAATCCTGCTCTGTCTCTCTACCCAGCCATTGGCTACCAGCAACTTTATTTACAAATTAGAGGCAACTGTGGGCACTCTGTGTCTGGATGTTCAGATTTATATGTGAGTTTGGGAGCTGAATTAACACAAATAGCATTAAAATCAACCCACAACATCTTATCCATTTCATCCATTAAAAAGGCCTTTTCTCTCAGATATATATTGAACATACTTATAACAGTTATGTAAGCTATAAGGTATGGTATACACTTATAACACCCAGTCTATCAATTGTGTCAATATGGGCACATTACTCTAACATCTGTCCTAACTTAAAATGTTTATAATTCAACGCCTGAATTATGTTCTGATTGTAACTTGTATTACCATCAGAAAACCATCCTTTCAAATCTACTTCAAGCTACTCAATGCATAATATTCTCCTGGTAGTGCATCAAATTATGTTTAGGTTGCAGTTCAGTTAAGTGTAAATAAGAGGCACAAATTATTAAAAATACTTTCTGTAGAAGTAGAAAGAAATGAAATCTGAAGTGAAGCATACATAATAAGACACATATTTACGAGTGTAGTATAAAGAGCAAAATTTAGGTTTAATCTTCCTCCCCAATATTCCTGGAAACATATACCGGATATAAATACTTGCACATTGCTTTTAGTTAGGAAAAAGTTGGTAAATGTATAGTTATTCTTGACTTCCTTATTAACGAATGTAAATTAAAGGCAATAATAGTCTTGGTTCTGTTAATTATTCCATGAAAATATTTTAACATCATAAGCACCATTTCAAGAAAAATTCCTTCATTGTTTTCAAGTTTGAAATCATTAGAATCATGAAAAAATCTCAACCAGGAGACATTGGTAGATATTTTCATTTTGATTTCCAAATCGTCTTTTGTAACTTAAAGAATTCATTTGACATGAATTCATGGATGTACATAGAAAGATGGTAAGTTGCAAAAGATGCTTTTGTTCCCTCAAGAGTCTCCAAAAAAAAGGACTTCTGGTGGGAAGAGGATTATTTTGATTATAAGAGAATACAGATAGATTTCCAGGGTGCTCCATTGGTGGAATTCTTTAGTGGTTCAGAAACTTTCAGTATCTTATTCTGAAAAACATGCTATATTTTATTCACCAAGATGACTTGATAAAGAATTTTAAAATTTAAAAATCAACATACAGTAAATATTTTAAATTCAATATTAATTTTTATTCTTTTATGACATAAAACTGATAATGCATTTGTTCATTGAGTTGGAGAAAATAGACTGAATAAGAAAGAGAAAACAACCTGTTCAAAGTTTCTTTCCTGGATATGTTTGTATGTAATGCCAAAGAAGTGTTCCTGAACCCTGAAAGACAGACCAATCAGGAGTCAATATAATAAAATCACACCATGGTCTTTATTTACAACCTTGAACTCTGACTTAACTCACTCCTCACCCATAGGATAGTTCTAGTGGAGAAAAACCCCACTCACTCATCTGGACAAAGCTTTATACAGGATGGCAAGCAATATGTGAGTGTTTCTAGCTTGGCAAGCATCTACTTGAGGTGCTACTATATCCTTTAGCATAATTGGCTGGTGTTGAGAGCCAAACCATAAACTTAACTTTCTGCTTTCTTCCTGATTGGTGGGTGTTAGGAAGTGAAGTGCCAGGAGTAGGCTTGTAAACTGGAGGTGCAGATTTGTTGAGGAATAACCTGAAAACTGGGGCTAAATGCTGGATTTGTTTGGAGAATATCCTGGAGGAGCAGGTCTTATTGGGGGATTGCCTGGAAACTGTAGATAGGCTCAGGTTTTGTTGGGGGTTTTCCTGGAAACTGGTGATAGGTACCAGCCTGTTATTTTACTTGAGTTTAAACTTAAATTAGGTTTTCTAAATGGAGAAACCCCCAAAATTGTGTGTCTCATGTACAGAGCTCCTGCAAGGCTCTAAAAATCTCAGTAATTTCCTGAATATTCTTAATTAAGTATGTTTATTATTCTATAAGCATTTTTTTCATTTGGAAAATTGTTCTTTCAGAAAAGGTGGTGAGACCCTTCCTTTCTGCTTGGTCCTTTCTGCTGAGGCAGACTCTTAGCTGCTCTGCTCTAGTGTAGATATCATATCTTGACCCATTCTAGAGGACCTGTTAATGCTGAGCAGTTGGTAAGAATCATCCCCTCCTCCAGAGTCCTGGAGCTGCTGCTGGGAGCCCAGAAGACTTGGGACCCATCACCCACCAAAACCCAGACCTATTGTCAAACGTTCAGTTTCCACTAAGGCCCAATAGCAGGCCAAGAGCTGTTTTTCAATAGGAGAATAGTTGTCTGCAAATGATGGTAGAGCTTTACTCCAACATCCCAAGCGTCTCTTCTCTGATTGTCCTTCAGGGGCCTCCCAGGGACTCCAAACAGCATCTCTATCTGCACCTCTAGTACCATCAGGTCTGCTGGAACATATGATCCAAGTGGTAGAGACACCACTTCTGGTACCAACTTCTGTATTAGTCAGGGTTCTCTAGTGTGAGAGAACTTACGGCAGTTTCTATATAGTAAGGGAATTTGTTGTTGACTCCAACTTCTCAACAATGATCAGCAGCAGCTGTGAATGGAAGTCCAAGGATTGTGGGACTAGCAGTTTCTCAGTCCCACAAGGCAAGTAGGCTAAGAAGAGGGAATCTTCCTCTTTCTAATGTCCTTATGTAGGTCTCCAGCAGAAGGTGTGTCCCAGATTAAAGGTGTGTGTCACCATGCCTGGATCTGGGACAAGGAAACAGGATGGGACCCATAGAATTGTGTGGGCTAGGATGCAGAGGTGAGGAGAAAGAAATCACCTTGAGTTGAGAGAGAGAGAGACAGAGACAGAGAGAGAGAGAGAGAGAGAGAGAGAGAGAGAGAGAGAGAGAGAGATCAGATTTAGAGCTGCAGAGCAAAGATCATCTGAAAAGCAGCTGGAAAGGAAAAGTGCCCCTGGAAGGGCTGCCCAGAAACATCTTGGTCAGTTTAAACCAATGAATCTCACAGAAGGTAACAGGACAGTAAAATTAAAGGTGGATTTAGAGGGTGTAGAGCCAGGAGTACCAAAGGGAAAAATATGCTAGTCTCAGGGTAGCTTAGAACTTCCAAGCTCTTGAGTAGCCAAGGCAATTTAAAAATAAGCTAGTCTGTCTGCGTGTGTGTGTGTGTGTGTGTGTGTGTGTGTGTGTGTGTGTGTGTGTGTGTATGTGTGTGTGTGTGTGTGTGTGTGTGTGTGTGTGTGTTTCATTCGGGGATACAAAGAGTTCCTGGGTGGGTGGGTGGAAGTGTGAGACACTTCAGGAGCAAATGTGGTGTAGCAAACTCACCAGTACACAGCTATATCACATTGGTAATTATATTAATACTGCTGAACTTCACCCTTACTCAGTGTTCAGTGAGAGATATTTACATTACGGATATTTTATAATAACAGAACTTAAAATTTTTATAATATACACATTCAACAATTTGTATTTGTTATTGATCTATGGAGGGGAAATACAAACATAGAAGACGAAATAGTTATTTAATTATACCAATCACTACTGTAATCTACTTGGACTAATTGTTGTTTGTTTGTTTGATAGTCAGTTACAGTAATCGTGACTACTAATAAAAGGGCCTAAACTTTTTCCTGTTCTCTATAATATAAATTCCCCCTAGGAGGAAAATGAGATGCTCACTCTATAGTCGTTTTAAAGTACCACAGTTATCTAGCATTACTTGCATATCTTACATAGATTTGGACGAATACACCATCAATGAATTAAGGACCTAGGTCAAAGGGTGTATGGCTCAGATACTTAATTTAAATTGGAATATTAGGTTAATTTAGTATAGCAAGCTTCTATACTTGAGTTTGCAGGATTAATTTATAGTTCATATAATTATGGCTATAAAATCTTGAATAGGCTGCAGCTTGTGAAAGATTAAGGACAGCTGCAAAGGTCTTTTAAAATAGAACAGAGGGCCTTACAAAGTGCTTAGTTCCTTATCATTGTGAGTATTCAATCAAACTTTAACTGGACACCTGTCAAGTGTGTTATAGGATGGCTATATCATAGCTGAAATTGAAATATCTATCTTCTATTCCCATGCACTTCTGAGGTTCTAAGATCTAACAAGTAATATGAAATTTGGAACACCTGCCAGCCATTAATAGTAGGATGAGATTTACACACTTATAATTAGACAATTACTTTTCTTTAACCTATTGCCATTTAACTGCATTGTATTAATGTTATGGTAGATTTTTATACAACATTGAGACCCTAAATCTTCTGCATTTAATTATAAGCATACTGTGGTGAAATTTAAGACTTACTGCAAAAGAGAAATCACATAGATCAGCTAATGCATCAGCAAAAGCTGTGTGAAAATGATGGTAGCATAGTGAATATGGGGATTGTGATCTGAAGCATTTTACAATTCAACATATTCAGAATGGATAATCAATAATCAAAGAACATTAAAAATCACATAACAACTCGAACCCCCCCCCCAAAAAAAATCACATAACAAAGTAAAATGCTCTATGAGAATAGGCACATCCTAGTTTCTCATTCAATAAACAAATGTTATGAATAATCACCTAATTAAAAAAAACAACAGGTAGTTAAATTCCATATTTAAATGTTATTACTAGTACCTACTGCCTTATAGACAGATATTTACTGGTTTGAAAATTGTTGATATTGTTCATTGGAAATTTTTTTTAAAAGCTCAATTGGTCAAATTATTGTAGAAATAAAATTCGATGTCTCTGGTAACTCAACTTAGAGGATAACATGATTATTTGCTGTAAATATGAGCTGACATTATTATTCTTATATAAAAAGAACTTGATTGCTGTTTACTATGAAAAATCTTTCTATGTAATCAGCAAATTGTAACTATGAATATACATAGTTGTTGTTTGTTTTGTTTTGTTTATTTTGATCAAACAGACCCTGACATGTCTCACTGAACTCAGGTTGTCACTCTGTGGCACTGGTTGGCCTCGCAATCTCTACATAACTGAGTTTAGACTCAGTTCCACAGTATTCCTGCCTCAACTTCTCAGTGAAGCAGAGGACTCATGAGGAGTGTGGTTTGAGGTAACAACTGCCTGTATTTCCAAAATCAGGGGATCAAGCACATACCTTGTAGCTTCCACAGGCACTACATTTATGTACACAATTCCTTCTCCATCCCCCAACATGCACTCAAACTCATAATTAAAATAAAACAGCAATAATGATGATGATGATGATGATGATGATGATGATGATGATGATGATGATAATGATGATGATTAAGGCACCTTTGTTTTATTATTGTTATAGTTATGTTAAGATCCTTAACTGTGAATTAGGAAGCATGAAAAATCCACAGTGTTGTCATGTTTATTATTGTAGACTATCAGGAACTGAAAGATTTAATTTGGTATATTGACATCACTACTCTTGAAAAAAAATTCACTCTTGAAGAACTGTCATCTGATACACTCATGTACATATTAATCTCTTTATTCCCTGAATGAGATACTTTCCCCCTTGAGATATACCTGGTGTGTTTTTTTCTAAAACGTTAGGTTTCCATGATAGACAAAACATTTACTGAATTTTGCTGAATCAACTTTTCTGTTTTATATTAAGCACAATTAAGCTTTATGATCTGAGTCACTGAAGTAAATAGCATTATCTCAATATTTTCATAGTTAATTACATAATTATAATATGAATATTTTCCATTAAAAGTATCATTTGTTTTTTTCTCCAATTGTAAGATTGATTGTAATATATTTTGATTTGAGAGTTGGTTAGTTAATCACACAAATTTCCCACTTTCAAAATATTTGTGCTTACCCTTTCTGGTTTTTGCAGCAAGCAGTTCTACACCATATAGCTTGAGAACACTTTCCACTTGCTATATTTAAAATTTATAACTACTAAGCCCAATTGGTAATAATTGGCATAATTAAATAAATATTTTGTCTTCTATGTTTGTATTTCCCCTCCATTAATCAATAACAAATACATATTATTGAATGTGTATTTTATAAAATCATTTAAGTTCTGTTATTATAAAACATCTATAATGTAACTATTTATATGTGAATGGGTGGAGAGTCACACACTGACCCAAGTGAAAGCAACAGTGGTTAGCATACAACATTCCTTACAGCAGACTATCCACCCAGTGAAAAGAAAGCTTGTATATCTATATTTGTATATGTCTACTCTTAGAAGCTATGCATCTCATTAGTTAAAATTTTCTTGACTTCACTCACACTTTCCCATTCTTTTTTCTGTGTTCTCTTCCTATTCCTGCTCAGACCTGTAGCTCTCATTATTCTCACCATGATCTTTCCTATTTATTATTATACATTTTACATGCATGATTACAGCTTCACACACATTATTTTGTTTTGTTTTGTTTTGTTTTATTAGATATTTTCTTTATTCACATTTCAAATATTATCCCCTTTACTGGTTTCCCCTCTGAAAACCTCCTATCCCCTACCCCTCCCCTGCTCACCAACTTACCCACCCCCGTTTCCTGGCCATGGCATTTCCCTACATTGGGGAATTGAGTCTTCACAAAACCAAGGGTCTCTATTCCCATTGATGACTGACAAGGCCATCCTTTGCTATATATGCTGCTGAAGCCATGGATCTCTTCATGTGCACTCTTTGGTACTTTAGTCCCTGGGAGCTCTGGGGGTACTGGATGGTTTATATTGTTATTCTTCCTATGAAGCTGCAAGCTCCTTGGGGCCTTTCTCTAGCTCCTCCATTGGGGACCTTGTGCTCAGTCCAGTTGTTAGCTGAGAGTATCCACCTCTGTATGTCAGACGCTAGTAGATCCCCTCAGAAGACAGCTATAGCAGGCTCCTGCCAGCAAACAAATGTTGGCATCAACAATAATGTCTGGGTTTGGTTTCTGTATATGGGATGGATCCCCAGACAGGACAGTCACTGGATGTCCTTGTTTCTGCTCCACACTTTGTCTCTGTAACAACTCCCATGGGTATTTTGTGCCCCCTTCTAAGAATGACCAAAGTATCCACACTTTGGTCTTCCTTCTTCTTGAGCTTCATATGGTCTGTGAATTGTATCTTGGGTATTCCAGGCTTCTGGGCTAATATCCACTTATCAGTGTGTGAATACCACATGTGTTCTTTTGTGAATTGGTTACCTCACTCAGGATGATATTTTCTTGTTCCATCCATTTATGTAAGAATTTCATAAATTTATTGTTTTTAATAGCTGAGTAGAACAATGTTGTGCAAATTACCACTATTTTTGTATCTACTCTTCTATTGAGGGACATCTGGGTAGTTTCCAGCTTCTGGCTATTATAAATAAGGCTGCTTATGAACATAGTGGAGCATGTGTCCTTATTACATGCTGGAGTATCTTCTGGGTATATGCCCAGGAGTGGTATAGCTGGGTCCTCTGGTAGTACTATGTCCTGAGGAACCATCAAACTGATTTTAGGAGTGCTTCTACCAGCTTGCAATCCCATCAGCAATTGAGTAGTGTTCCTCTTTCTCCACATCATTGCGAACATCTGCAGTTACATGAGTTTTTGATCTTTGGCATTCTGAGCAGTGTAAGGTGGAATCTCAGGGTTGTTTTGATTTGCATTTTCCCGATGACTAAGGATGTTGAACATTTCTTTAGGTACTTTTCAGCCATTTGGTATTCTTCAGTTGAGAATTCTTTGTTTAGCTCTGTACTCCATTTTTAATAGGGTTATTAGGTTTTCTGGAGTCTAACTTCTTGAGTTCTTTGTATATATTAGCCCTCTATCAGATATAGGATTGGTAAAGATCTTTTCACAATTTGTTGTTTGTCGTTTTGTCCTATTGAGACTGTCTTTTGCTTTACAAAAGCTTTGTAATTTTATGAGGTCCCATTTGTTGATTCTTGATCTTAGAGTATAAGCTATTTGAGTTCTGTTCAGGAAATTTTCCCCTGTATCCATGTGCTCCAGTATCTTCCCTACTTTCTTTTCTATTAGTTTGAGTGTATCTGGTTTTATGTGGAGGTCCTTGGTCCACATCAACTTGAGCTTTATACAAGAAGATAAGAATGGATTGATTTGCATTCTTCTACATGCTCAGCACCCGTTGAGTCAGCAACATTTCTTGAAAATGCTGCTGTTTTGTTTGTTTGTTTGTTTGCTTGTTTTTGTTATTTGAGAAGAATTTTCAAATTGCTCTTTCTAACTCTATGAAGAATTGAGTTGGAATTTTGATGGGCATTGCATTGAATCTGTAGATTGCTTTTGGCAAGATGGACATTTTTACTGTATTAATCCTGACAATCCTTGAGCATGAGAGATCATCCATCTTCTGAGATCTTATTCAATTTCTTTCTTCAGAGACTTGAAATACTTGTCATACAGATCTTTCACTTGCTTAGTTAGAGTTTTTCTCAGCCTGTTATCCTTTGAGTAGAGGAAGGTCACTAATTTGTTTGAGTTAAATTTATATCCAGCTATTTTGCTGAAGTTGTTTATCAGGTTTAGGAATTCTCTGGTGGAATTTTTGGAGTCACTTATATATAGTATTATATCATCTTCAAATAGTGATATTATGACTTCTTCACTTCCAGTTTTGTAGCTCTTTGACGTACATCCTTTTCTTGTCCAATTGCTCAGGCAAGGACATCAAGTACTATATTGAACAGGTAGAGAGAGAATGTGTAGCCTTCTCTAGTCCCTGATTTTAGTGGGATTGCTTCAAGTTTCTCTCCATTTAGTTTGATGTTGGCTATTAGTTTGCTGTATATTGCTTTTACTGTTTAGGTATGGGCCTTGAATTCCTGATCTTTCCAAGACTTTTATCATGAAGGGGTGTTAGATTTGTCAAATGACTTCTCAGCATCTAATGAAATGATCATATGGTATTTTTCTTTGTGTTTATTTATATAGTGGATTATGTTGATGGATTTCCATATATTGAACCATCCCTGCATCCCTGAGATGAAGCATATTTGATCATAGTGGTTGATCATTTTAATGCATTCTTGGATTCAGATTTGAGAAAATTTACTGAGTCTTTTTGCATTGATATTCCTAAGGGAATGGGTCTGAAGTTTTCTTTCTTTCTTGGATCATTTTGTGGTTTAGGTATCAGAGTAATTGTGGCTTTATAGAACAAGTTGGGTAGATTTCCTTGTTTCTAGTGTTTTGAATAGTTTTAGAAGTATTGGTATAGGTCTTCTTTGAAGGTCTGATAGAACTCTGCACTAAACCAATCTGGTCCTGGGATTTTTTTGTTTGTTTGTTTGGGAAACTCTTAATGTCTGTTTCTATTTCTTTAGGGAATATTGGATTGTTTAGATCATTTATCTGATCCTGATTTAACTTTGGAACCTGGTTTCTGTCTAGGAAGTCATCCATTTCATCCAGATTTTCCAGTTTTGTTGAGTATAGTAATAGGATCTCATGATTTTTTGGATTTCCTCAGTTTATGTTATTATGTCTCCCTTTTCATTTCTGATTTTGTTAATTTGGGTATTGTCTCTGTGCCCTCTGGTTAGTCAGGCTAAGAGTTCATCTATCTTGTTGATTTTCTCAAAGAACCAGATCCTGGATTTGTTGATTCTTTGTATAGTTCGTTTTTTCTTCTACTTGGTTTATTTCAGCCATGAGTTTGATTATTTCCTGCCATCTACTCCTCTTGGGTTTATTTGCTTCTTTTTGTTCTAGAGTTTACAGGTATACTGTTAAACTGCTAGTGTATGCTTTCTCCAGTTTCTTTTTCAGGCACTCAGAGCTATGAGTTTTCCTCTTATCTCTGCTTTCATTATGTTCCATAAGTTTGGATATGTATCATTTTCATTAAATTCTAAAAAGTCTTTAATTTCTTTATTTCTTCCTTAACCAAGTTATCATTAAGTAGAGCATTGTTCAGCGTCCATGGGTATATGGGCTTTCTGTTGTTTTTCTTGCTGTTGAAAACCAGCCTTAATCTGTAGTGATCTGATAGGAGGCATGGAATTATTTCAATCTTCATATATCTATTGAGGTCTAATTTGTGACTGATTATATTGTCAGTTTTGGAGAAGTTACAATGAGGTGCTGAGAAGAAGGTATATTACTTTGTTTTAGGATGAAAGGTTCTACAAGTATCTGTTAGATCCATTTGGCCCAAGACTTCTGATAGTTTCACTGTGTCTCTGTTTAGTTTGTGTTTCCCTAATCTGTCCATTGATGAGAGTGAGGTATTGAAGTTCCCCATAACTATTGTGTGAGGTAAAATATGTGCTTTTAGCTTTAGTAAATTTACTTTTATGAATGTTAGTGCCCTTGAATTTGGAGCATAGATGTTCATAATTGAGAGTTGTTCTTGGTAGATTTTTTCCTTTGATGAATATGAAGTATACTTCTTTACCTTTTTTGATGATTTTTGGTTGAAAGCCAATTTTATCTGATATTAGAATGGCTACTCCAAAATGTTTCTTGGTGCCATTTGCTGGGAAAATTGTTTTCCCTCACTTTGCTCTGAGGGAGTGTTTGTCTTTGACACTGAAGTGTGTTTCTTATATGCAGGAATATGCTGGGTCTTGTTTGTGAATCCAGTCTGTTAATCTATGTCTTTTTATTGGAGAATTGAGTACATTGATTTTAAAAGATATTAAATAATAGTGATTTTTGCTCCCTCTTTTTATTGATGTTATTTTTATGTTTGTGAGGTTTTCTTCTTTTGGGTTTATTGAAAGAAGATTACTTTCTTTCTTTTTCTAAGATGTAGTACCCTTCCTTGGGTTGGAGTTTTCCATCTATTATTCTTTGTAGGGCTGGATTTGTGTAAAGATATTATGTAAATTTGGTTTTGTAATGGAATATTTTGGTTTCTCCATCTATGGTAGTTGAGAGTTTTGCTGGGTATAATAGTCTGAGTTGGCATTTGTGTTCTCTTAGGATTTGTATGACATCTTCCCAGGATTTTCTAGTGTTCATAGTTTCTGGTGTAATTCTGATAGGTCTGCCTTTATATGTTACTTGACCATTTTCTCTTACTGCTTTTAATATTCATTCATTGTTTAATGTGTTTAGTGTTTTGATTATTACGTGACAGGACAAATTTCTTTTCTGGTCCAATCTACTTGGAATTCTGTAGTCTTCTTGTATGTTCGTGGGCATCTCTTTCTTTAGGTGAGGAAAGTTTTCTTTTCTAAGTTTTTTGAAGATATTTACGGACCCTTTAAGTTGGAAATCTTCACTCTCTATTCTACCTATTGTCCTTAGGTTTGGTCTTCTCAATGTGTCCTGGATTTCCTTCATGTTTTAGATTAGGAGCTTTTTACATTTTACATTTTCTTCAACTGTTGTGTCAATGTTTTCTATGGTATCTTCTGCACCCGAGTTTCTCTCTTCTATCTCCTGAATTCTGTTGGTGATGTTTGCATTTATGATTCCTGGTCTCTATCCTAAGTTTTCTATCTCCAATGTTGTCTCCCTTTGTGATTTCCTTATTGTTTCTATTTACATTTTTAGATCCTGGATGCTTTTGTTCAGTTTCTTCACCTGTTTGGCTGTGTTCTCCTGTAATTCTATAAGGGAATTTTGTTTCCTCTTTAAGTTCGTCTACCTGTTTACCTGTGTTCTCTTGTATTTCTTTACGGGAGTTATTTATGTCCTTCTTAACTTCCTCTATCATCATCATGAAATGTGATTTTTAAATCATAGTCTTGCTTTTCTGGTGTTTTGGGGTAACCAGGGTTTACTGTGGTGGGAAAACTGGGTTCTGATGATGCCAAGTACTCTTGAGCTCTGTTGTTTGCCTTGTTCTTGAGCTTGCCTTTTGACATCTGATTATCTCTGGCATTAACTGTTCTTGCTGTCTCCAACTTTGGCTTGTCCTTCCTTCAAGCCTGTGTGTCAGTACTCCTGGAGACCAGTTCTCTCCAGGAGGAATTTGGATATGGAGATCTGTGGTACAAGGTCAGCTCTGGGGTGCAGATAGAGATCAGAAGGATTCTGTCCCAACCTATTCTTTGGTTCCTGTGTCCTGATGGCTCTGTGACCATTCCTCTTGGGCCAAGAATTTGAAGAGAAGTGGTGGTCTTACCTGTGTTCTTGCAGGTGTGTAGGTATTCCTGGGAGACCAGGTCTCTCCTGGTGGTATTTATGTGTGTACCTCTGTGGCACAGGAGCATCTCTGGGTGCAGATAGAGACAAGAAGACTCCTGTTCCAGCAGCCCTTCTAGTCCTGTGTCCTGAGGATTCCCAGTGGATTCCTCTGAGCAGAAGTGGTGGTTCCACCTGTACTCACAGGCCCGTCCACACTCCTGGGAGGCCCACTCTCTCCTAGTGTTATTTAGTTATGGAGTCCTATAGCAGAGGATATGTAACCACATTAAATTTTGTTAATCTCTCCCTAAAACCTTCATTTACCCATCACCATCACTTAACTACTTGCATAAAACCTACTACTCTCAGCATTCTGCCTCTACTTTCATTCTGCATATATTCTACAATTCCTTCTCATTAAATGAACAAATGGCTCAATTCTATGTATTCTTCTTTTACATGTATTCTATGTAAAATGCATACACATATTATTTAAATCTAGGACAAAAATACTCTTTGAATATGCCACATTTTATTACCCATGTATCAGTTGATTGACATATAGATTGGTCATATCTACTTGCTACTATGAATAGAGTGGATATTCAAATATCTTAGCCATAATGTATTATAAATGTCTTTAGGTGTGTGTCCAGCACTGTGATATATGAGTCATTTGAGAGATCTGTTCATAGATTTTTGAGAAAATCTGGGCTAATTATCAGAGTAGTACCATTAGTTTTTACTCTCAATAATAGTATTTAAAGTTTCCTCTTTTATTTTACTTCCATGCCAACATTTGTTGTTGATAATGACCATTCTGACCTAAGTGAAATGGAATCTTAATGTAGTTTTTGTCTGAATTGTTTCAAGGGCTAAGATTATTGAGTAATTTTATAAAGTGATTACTGGCTGTATATGTTTTATTCTTTTAAGAATATTCTGTTCAGTTTTCTTGCCTTAACTCCTCCATTGGGGTCCCTGTGTTCAGTCTAATGGTTGGCTGCAAGCATCCACATTTGTATTGGTTAGGCTCTGGCAGAGCCTCTCAGGAGACAGCTATATCAGGCTCCTGTCAGAAAGCATTTCTTGGCATCAGCAATAGTCTCTGGGTTTGGTGTCTGCATACAGGATGTATCCCCAGGTGAGGCAGTCTCTGGATGGCCTTTTCTTCAGTCTCTTCTCCACTCTTTGTCCATATATTTCCTTTGAACAGGAAGAATTCTAGATTAATATTTTTGAGATGGATGGGTGGCCTCATTGAGCTGAAGGGTTTTTTAACCCAATAAGAAGACCAACAATATCAACTAACTTGAACTCCCTTGCCCTCCAAGAGCTCCCAAGGACTAAAACACCAAGCAAACAGTACACATAGAGGGACCCATGGCTCCAGCTCCCTGTATAGTAGAGGATTGACTTATCAATGGGAATGGAGTACCAAGTTCCTGTGAAGGCTTGATGCCCCAGCATAGGGTAGTGAGGTGGGAGTTGATGGGTAGGGGGAGCACTCTCATAGAAATAGGAAGAGGAAAGATGGGTAGGGGGTTTGCAGAGGGGAAACTGGAAAAAGGAATAACATGAGAAATGCAAATAAATTCAATAACCAATAAAAAAAAGAACATTTTGTTCAGTTTCTTGCCCAGACTTTTAAAATCTATGTTGCTTTTTTTGAGGTAGTTAGTTTCTATTTTAGTTCTTTGTATATTCTAGGCACTGATTGTCTCTCTGCCTAAAGATTTTATCTCATTTTGTAGCTGCCTTTTTGCTTGATAGACCATTCTGCTGTACAGAAGATTGCTAGTCACTAAGAAGTCTCCAATGGCACAGTGGATGGCTCCACACTCATTCACATATGAGCAGTATAGTTTGAACTAACTGGTTTAATAAATAAGTATTTATAAAAGAAGGACTTGGATTTAGCAGAGAGATATAATGGAGGCTCTTGGAGAAATAAAGGATGACAGCAAGGGGTGAATATGATTAGAATATGTTGTATACATTTATCAAATTTTCAAAGAACAACCAAAAATTAACAAACAAAAATAATATTATAGATGTATTTTCCTTTGAAACCCTAAGTAAATTATTGTATTTAATAGCGTAAAAAATATTAGGTGGCAGCAAGAGGAAACTTCTGTAGTTAATGAGATTGTACTTATGATGCAAACTGGTATGCATACCTAGCTAAGTCGTGAAACAGAAATAATTTGGCATAATAAAACTATATTAATATATTATATATTCTAAGTAGTAAAGGTTTAAGGAAAGACATACATAAGTTAACAAACATCAACAATCACCTTGTGCAAACCCTTATCCTTATTCACTACCAGACTTGAACTGAGAGGTTTTTTTAGGATTCACCCAGACTCAGTTAAATTTGATCTATCTGTTTGTCAAATTCCAAGTGTTTGGTTTCAACACCCCAGCCTGAGTTGAAATGAGTGAATTACAATATTCCTTCATGTGTGTACACTGACGGTTGAGTGTATTAAATTATAATCTTAATAAAACATAAATATTATGCTAATAGTCATATTACTACATTTTTATAAGTGCTGTTTTATTGTAGTCTGTTTCTAATTTTTTTCTCTTATATCTTAATCTTTCCTAGAGATGGGAATTTAATATAAGCAAAATATCTTACAAATAAATGTGCACATGAGTAACAGTAGTTTGTAATTGTTTGATAATGCACACACACAAACACACACATATATACATATACATATACATATACATATATGTATATATATGTGTGTGTATATATATATTTCCTAAAACAAAATTGTAGCTCTTCTTAAGGGAAGTGTTCTATTTAGTATTTACCAACCTTTAATGTTAGTTATACAACAGCTATATATTCAAGTTTCTACAGACAACAAATGGTTTTTCCCACAGAAACTCTCAATTTATCATAAAAGTTGAGGCATAACTCTTTTCAGTTTGATAATATCTGTGCACAAACATTCTGAATCTTTGTTTTACATTCTAACCTATTAAAAATATTAAAGAAAGATTTGTCTTAAAACAAGATCTTAATAAATTATTAAATATAAGACTGTCTCATTATCTCTTTCCTGCTGACCCTCTCAGATATTTCTCCTCACTCTCTTCCATTTCTTTGAGTTATCTATTCCTTAGAAACATATTCTACTAGTGACCTAACAACTACTACATTTGCCTAGGACTCAGAGGTAGAAACTGCAAGAAGAAAAGTAAAACATCCACTTAACAAAGATAATACCAGATATCTTCAGCCGGGTGTAGTGGCGCACGCCTTTGGTCCCAGCACTTGGGAGGCAGAGGCAGGCAGATCTCTGAGTTCAAGGCCAGCCTGGTCTATAGAGTGAGTTCTAAGACAGCCAGGACTACACAGAGAAACCCTGTCTCAATAAACAAACAAACAAACAAACAAACAAACAAACAAAAAAAGACCAGATACACTCAGTCCACAAGGTCATTTTAGTTAAGGTCTCCATTAGAGTTCTATTCATTCTCCACATTTCTGGAGTTTGTAAGTAGAATGAAGTTTCCAGTCATTCCGCAGAATATTAGCCAATCCATGACATACTTGAGACACAAATACAGGGTCATTGCGTGACCATATTATCCTCGGAAACCCATACCTTGAAAGAAATTTCTTCTAGGAGTTACTTTGTTTCCATTTGAGCAGTTCATGCTTGGTCAAGAAAACCTCAGTCCACCCTGAGAAGGTATCTATGAACACCAGTGAATATTTAAATCCAAAATTTCCTGGTCTTACCTCTGTGAAGTTCATTTCCCAATAGACTCCTGGTTCTGAGCCCTAGTATATAGTGCTAGGGTTCTTCTCACTGGTAATCACATTGATCCATTGACAGGCCTTACATTTGTTAACAATTTCAAGCATTTTCAAGTTGGTATCTCTAATTCTGAAATGAGACGAGGAGACCAAGTCCTCCATGTTTTGGGCACTGATTTGTGAAAAAACAATGGATTTTTGGTGCATGTGTAGACCTATTTTCTCTGGTCCAATTAATTTGCAGTCTCCTGTCTTCTACTGCCCCTCATGACACTGAGATATAGGCAGGTTCCTCTGCCAGAACACTTCTTCTGTAGTATATTTGGGCTGGTCAAGAAGTGTGGGTCTCCTGCCTCTAGGACAATCAGGGCTTGAAAGGCCCAATTTCTAGGGCCTCCTGCTATTTCATCTCCTATGCTGTTGCCCTCTGGAATGGAATCTTTTACTTTTTGATGCCTCTGACAGTGTATGAGAGCCTCCATAGACTCTTTATTAGAGAGGTGATTTCCTTTTTATCTTTGATAGTCTTTCCTTCTGGCATCAGAAGGCTCTTTTCCTAAAAATAGCTCCATGTCCATGAGTAGTAGCAAAGGCATACCAGCTATCTGTGTAAATATTAAGTCTCTTGACTTTTTCTTGCTCTAATGCTTGGTTAGAAATATTCATT
This sequence comes from Montemys delectorum, assembly GCA_019843815.1. Classification (NCBI taxonomy): domain Eukaryota; kingdom Metazoa; phylum Chordata; class Mammalia; order Rodentia; family Muridae; genus Montemys; species Montemys delectorum. The sequence goes on from JADRCD010189540.1 coordinate 44,515, forward strand.
TAGCTTTCTGGGCTGGAGTGACTCTGCCCACATAATTATTATGTTTGAGACCAGAGCTACCCCAGCATACCTCTGTCCATCCTGAATAAAGCTACTGTCATGCATGAACCATGTTGTTTGCATCCATCAATGGGGTGTCTTGATGATCTAGTCTGGTCCCTTGGGTATGGGTCAGAATATGAAAGTAGTCATGCAGTGCCTTGGCGAGGTCTGGATCAGGCAGCAGGGTACCTGAGTTTAGGGCAGTTGGTACCTGAAAGATTATCCTAGTGGAGTTTAAGAGGAGACATTGGTAATGAGTCATTCTAGCATTGGTGCTGTTTAGAAAACCTCTTCAATAGCATGAAGTATGATGATGATCAGGCACTTGCCCAATGACAGTTTGTCAGCATCCTTGCCCAGGAAGGCCATTGCAGCAATTATGCATAAGCAACGGGGCCAGCCCGTAGCTACTGAGTCTAATTTCTTTCAGAGATAAACCACTTCTGGACACCAGGGCTCAAGTGTCTGAGTCAATACCCTTTGTGCTATCCCAGATCTCTTATCCACAAAAGGATGAAAGGGCTTAGTCACATGTGGCAAACCCAAGGTAGGTACAGAAGGTAAAGCCTCTTTTACAGTGTAGAAGGTTTTTTGATGTCTCTTCATCCATACAAAGCTCTCAGGAGGCCCTTTGGTGGCCCCATATAGTGGCTTAGCTATTTCTGCAAAGGCTGGTATCCAAATTTTAGACCCAAAGAATAAAAGGTTAGAAAACAATTTTTCAAGCTAATAGTCCCAAGAATAAAGCTAGAGTTGCCATTCTAATATTGAACAAAATCGACTTTCAACTTAAAATGATCATAAAAGATAAAGAAGGACATTTCATACTTATCAATGGTAAGATCTACCAAGATGAACTCTCAATTCGGAAACTCTATGCTCCAAATGCAATGACATCTACATTTATAAAAGAAACTTTACTAAAGCTCAAAGCACACATTACACAGCACAAAATAATAGTGGGAGATTTCAACACCCCACTCTCTGCAATGGACAGATCATGGAAACAAAAACTAAACAAAGACATAGAGAGACTAACAGAAGTTATGAAACAAATGGATTTAACAGATATCTACAGAAATTTTTATCCTAAAACAAAAGGATATACCTTCTTCTCAGTACCTCATGGTACCTTCTCCAAAATTGACCATATAATTGGTCACAAATCAGGCCTCAACAGATATAAGAAGATTGAAATAATTCCTTGCATCCTATCAGATCACCATGTATTAAGACTGCTCTTTAATAACAACATAGACAATAGAAAGCCCACATACCCATGGACGCTTAACAACACTCTACTCAATGAAAACTTAGTCAAGGAAGAAATAAATGAAGAAATTAAAGACTTTCTAGAAAAAAAAAAGAAATATTCAACATCCTTAGTCATCAGGGAAATGTAAATCAAAACAACCCTGATATTCCACCTCACCCCAGTCAGAATGGCTAGGATATAAAGCTCAGGTGACAGGAGATGCTGGAGAGGTTGTGGAGAAAGAGGAACACTCCTTCATTGCTGATGGGATTGCAAGCTGCTACAACCACTATGGAAATCAGTGTGGCGGTTTCTCAGGAAATTGAACATAGTATTACCAGAGATCCCAGCTATACCACTCCTGGGCATATACCCAGAAGATGCTCCAACATATAATAAGGACACATGCTCCACTATGTTCATAGCAGCCTTATTTATAATAGCCAGAAACTGGAAACAACCCAGATGTCCCTCAATAGAGGAATGGATACAGAAACTGTGGTACATCTACACAATGGAGTACTACTCAGCTATTAAAAACAATGAATTTATGAAATTTTGGGGGAAATGGATGTACCTGGAGAATATCATCCTGAGTGAGGTAACCCAATCACAAAAGAACACACCATGGCATGTACTCTCTGATAAGTGGATATTAGCCCATAAATGGGAATATACAAAGTACAATCCACAAACCACAAGAAATTCAAGAAGAAGGAGGACCAAAGTGCAGATACTTTGTTCCTTCTTAGAAGGGGGGAACAAAATACCCATGGAAGGAGTTGCAGTGACAAACTATGGAGCAGTGACTGAAGGAAGGACAATCCAGAGACTGTTCCACCTGGGAACCCTTCTCATATTCAATCATCAAATCCAGACACTATTGTGGATATTAGCAAGTGCTGGCTGACAGGAGCCTGATATAGCTGTCTCCTGAGAGGCTCTGACAGTACCTGACTAATACAGAAGTAGAAGCTCACAAACATTCATTGGGCTGAGTACAGGGTTCCCAGAGAAGGAGCTAAAGAACAGATCCAAGCAGCTAGAGGGTTTGCAGCCCTTTTTTGATAAACAACAATATGAAGTAAATAGTACCTTCAGAGCTCCCAGGGTCTAAACCATCAGCCAAAGAGCATACATGGTGGGACTCATGGCTCCAGTAGAATATGTATTGCAGAGGATGGTCACTCTGTCAATTGGAGGACAGACCCTTAGCCCTGTGAAGTTTCTATGCCCCAGTGTAGGAGAATACCAGATCCAGGAAGCTGGAGAGGGTGGGTTGGTGAGCAGGGGGAGAAGGAAGGGAACAGGGTTTTGTTTTTGTTTTTGTTTTTGTTCTTTATTTTATTTTATTTTATTTTATTTTATTTTATTCTTCTTCCTCCCTGACCCCTGAGGGGAACTGGGAAAGGAGATATCATGTGACATGTAAATAAAGAAAATATCTAATTAAAAAAAAAAAGAAAAGAAAAAGAAAAAGAAATCCACGTGCCTTTGCCTCCCAAGTGCTGGGATTAAAGATGTGTAGTACTACTGCCTGGCTTATGTGTTCTTTATATTATTTCTTGGCACTGTGGGTTATGGGGAATTTCCATATGATGGGCAATTTCCCAATGTGTGCAGAAGGTTTGGAATTGAGATCACTTAGTGAAGGCAGGGCTGTTATCAGTTTTTGTCTGTTAAGGTATGCCCATGATGGCAAAGTTGGAGAGTATATTGTCAATTAATGTTTTTGACTTTTCACCTGTTTGGGCTGTAGCCCACATAAAATGAGAGTATGCATCTATGGTGACAAAAACATATTTCTGTCTACCAAATTGAGGAATATGGGTGACATCAATTTGCATAAGGCATTGGATTTGAGGTCTCCAGGATTGGTGCCTATAGTTTGTAAAGCTGGGGTGGTAATAAGGGATGCAGAAAGAGGAACATGCTTTTATTATTGTTTGGAGTTGAGCAAGAGGGGTTTAGGGGAGATAGACATGAAGACCTCCTTATATTTTCATGTATATGTGAATGAAATTGGCCAGCTTACTCAGTGGAGTTCATGAATGTCCCTGCTGAGGCAGTTTAGTCAGTGGGTGCATTTCCCTCAGATATAAGACTTGGCAAGTGACTTTGAGATCAGACATGCTGGATGAAGATGGGAGAGGCTCTTTCCTGTATTAGGGTGGAGAACTGTATGAGTAGAGGGGAAAGTGGATTAGCATCAGGGGAGCAAATTGACAGCATATACACTGTCTGAAAAGATGTTAAGGGAGCACTTGACTTCTTTTAGAGCTAGATAGATGGCATATAAGTCTTTATATTGGGAGGTATGATGGGGCATCTCTTTGAATTTGATGATAGGGGGTGCATTCTCAGAAAAGTAGTATATTCCTGCAGCAGCTCCCCTCTTTCCCTATTGGTAAATATTGAGGGGCTCTTACTATGGGCTCTTTTGAAAATAGTTTGGGGGACAGCCATCACAACAGAGGGAGAGCAGAGGCCCATTTTTCATAGTAATGGTTGTCAATCTGTCCTTGAAATCCTGGAGAGAGATTAACTAAGCAGGAGTGATTTTACACTAGTCACTTAATGTTGGAGAGGGAGAAGTGGGGGTGATAAAAATGTCAGGTTTTTTTTCCTAGGGTTTTTAGGGCTCTATCCCTGCTATTTTTTAGTCATGCTAGCAAGTGTAACCACCTCATTTAAAATTTGAGGTGCACCACCCATTGCAGTATGAAGCCATTCCAGTACCTTCTGAGGTTGGTAAAGGGCTTCCACAAGTGTAGGAGAGGAGTTAAAGATAAGGACCTATATGGGTATTGTTGGATAATACCTAGCAAGAGCCATATCTTTTAGCACTGCATTGATGGGATTTAGACTGGGGACAGTGGTCTTGGGGAGGAGGGACTTTTGTCTTCTTTCACCAGTTGAAGAGGGGTTGAAGGGTGCTTGTGGGAAGGAGAGATATGATCAAAGCCAATTGAGGTTGCCCAAAAAGCTCTGGAGGGAGGCAAGAATTAATTTTTGAAGGAAGGAAAGGATGGATTTGAGGGGGCATATTGAGGTAATGGAGATCCCTGTTCCTAAAAATGCAATGAGAAAAATAAGTTGGATTTTGTGGGAAGCTATTTTGAATCCTAGGGAAGATAGGGAAGGTATTAGCTGGTCCTTAAGTTGGGAGTGGGAAGTGGAAAAGTCTCCCCATACTAATATATATATCATCCATATAGTGGAATATATTGAGTACTTTGTCAAAATAGGCTTTTATGCAGTGGCTACAGCCTCCTGACAAATAGCTGGACTGTTAGCTATTCCCTGTGAAAGAGCATCCCATTCATATCATGAGGCTGGACCAGAGTTGTTAATGGGGTAAACTGAGAATGCAAAGTGTTTGCAGTCTTGTGGGTGGGGAGGGATGAAAGAAACAGTCTTTTATGTCTATTGTTAATAGGGGAACATTGGCAGGAATGGCTGAGTTGTGGGGTACCCCTCTTTGTGGGGAGCCCCTGACTCACATGGTTTTGTTAGTTGCCCTCAAATCTTGTAATAATCTTCATGTCCCTGAGCCTTTTTTTATAATGAACACAGGGGTATTCCATGAACTGTGGTAGGGGCAGCTATGTAAGCCTCTAAGCTTCTCCCTTGATAGACTGGCTTGTTTTAGAGACAGTCAAGTCAGGGAGTATTAAATCTAACAGTGGCCCCTAGAATTGGGGGTGATTTGGAGGAGGGTTTTTAGGGTCTCCTTGGGTATTATTTTCTTCATAATTAATGTCTTCTCTTTACGGTTGGATGGTAAGAACCACTCCTAAGGCTTGTAAGATATCTCTCTCCAGAAGATTGGTGACTACTTAAGCCACCAGAGGGCATATGAGACCTGTAGTTCTATCTGGGTCTTTCCACCTGTAGGCCTGTTTGGTGATGAATTTGTGAGAGGTACTCTCTATGCCTAGGAGCTGGGACCCTGGGATCAGTTGTCAGTCACTTGGGATCTCTTGCTGTCTTAAAATTGTATTGTCTGCTCCAGTATCAATAAGACACTTAAAAGGTTTATTATCTATTTTAATGTTTAATTTTTGGGTTGGAGCCTTCTGAAATGCTGGACACCCATAAGACTTCTATGGGAGTAGTTGTCCTTCTTACAGTCGAGGCTGAGGGCTGCCCTCTCTGAAGTTTAAAGGTTCCAGTGGCTTACCATCCTTATCATATACAGCAGTACACTATCTCGTCCAGTGGTAACTTTTTCCGTAGTGGGGACAAATTTTCTTATGGGGAGAGAGTTTTGTGGGCATTCATTCCTCTAATGTCCTGTCTCTCTACATTTGAAGCAGATTCCTCATGTTTTTACTGCTGTTACAAATGCCTGAGCCATGGATGAAACCTGGTGTGATGTGGTTCCTATATCTTGGGTTGCCACAATCCACCTACGGTGATGCTCCTCCCAGAGACCTTCAGCAAGCTAGTCTGGATTCAGAAGACATGCCTTCTTATACAATGGTTTTAAGGAGGGCTCTGGTTGTGAGGCTTGGAATTTTTCTTTCTAGGCTCACTCTAGTTCTGAGAATAAAATCAGGTAGGGGTTCTCCTGACTTTTGATGGAGAGAGAGCTGAGAGGAGGTGGTGGTGTCTTGTAACCCTGTAGTGGGATGAGCCTGTCCCAAGCTTGGTTTACAGAGAGGTGGACCTGTTTGTAGTACCCTGCTGACTGAGTTGCCTGTTGTGCTCCAGTAGAAAAGTCTTCCTGGCTAAAGAGTTCATTAAAACTCCATGGGGTGTCTCCTCCCTCACAATTTTGCCTGACTTGTTGATGGCATTCATCTCAAAATAAAGCTTCCCACTCCAAAACATTGGGCCAGGCAGGGAGGTACAAAAAAATATCTCTCCAATCTTGTGGAATTTAGACAGAGGCCAGAGGGACCTTCAGCCAACGCCATAGAGTAGCTCTGGCCAGGAGGGTTCAGGTGTCCCTTCAGCTTGTCCAAATTCATGAGAGAGTGCTAACTCTACAGCAGTACTTACTGCACACCAGGAAACGACAGGCTGTTTGTCTCCAGAGATGAGAGGCACACCTTCCAACAGCATCTGTTCATTCAATTGTGTCTCTATCCAAGCCCCCATGTTGGATGCCAGCTGCGGGACTGTGTACTGGAGGCTTTCCTTTAAGAACTCTGGCCTGGCCAGGTGCAAGGGTTCAGACAAAGGGGAGAGAACTCAAGCAGGGAGGGCAAATTGCTTCCACCAACTCCACTGCTGCAGCTGCCCCCACTTCTGTTCCTACCACTGCCTCTTCAGTTGTACCAGTTGCTCTGTGCTGAGTAGGGCAGGGCTGAGCAGGGGGTGGGGGTGGGGTTGGGAGGCTGACTAGCCAGCAAAGAGTGCGGAGGAGCTTCTGGAGGCATTTTTGGGGAGAGCAGATTTCTTCCTCAAGCAGCACTGTTACAGCTCCTATGACTGGAGCTCTTAGACACTGGAGTGATTCTCACAAACCTTTATTATTTCTGGGATGGGTCAGGGTCTGAAAGTAGGTACTTCCTATTGGATTGATCTGAGAGCTTGTGGATGACTTATCTACATGTGGAAGGGCTTGGGTGCTGCTCCTATAAGACTGATGGCTACAAACCCCTCTTTGGAAGAACTGGGAGCTGTAGCTATGTGAGAGGAGCCTGGTGTCCAGGAAGAGGCAAAATGCCTACTGTCCCTTCAGGGTCACTGGGGTTTCTAGCCTTATACGAACAAAAAAATAAATAAATAAAAACAGGATACCTTTCCCAGCCCACTGCCTCACAGACCCATATAGGCTCAGCCTCAGGCTTGAGATCAACCCAAATTAGGATATGAAGCTTAGCTATCCTGACTCTTCCTGTCTCTGTCCAAGCATTGTGGAAGCAATCTAGCCAAGTAGTAATTTTGTCCTCTGAAGTGGAGAGGGGCTTAAACAACGAGAAGACTTCAGCTGGAATAGTCGTCAGGACATGAATAGGCTTCCCCTCTGAATTTAATAGTTTGGCTCCTTATGGGCAAAAATGTAGTTGTGCCCTCATTTTTGTCAACAAATCTCTCCTAAATAAAGGGTAGGGGCATTCAGGTATAATAAGGAATGAGTAGGATTTCCCTTTTACTCCCAAGTCCACTGGTCTTTCGGTAGTTCATGAGTATTGCTTAATTCATGTTGCCCTTTGGAACCAGGATTCCTTGAAGAAATTTTTTCTTTGGACTTTAATTAAGACAGAATGTTGAGCTCCACTCTGTACAAGGAAACTGGTGGGTTTCCCTCCACTTCTAGGTTAATCTTGGGATCAGAGATGGGGTCTGAAACCTTTCACCTTTGTTCCTCATCTTTATTTTATGTTCTAAGGCCAGGGTTTTAATAGACTTCTTCTCCTTACAATAAAGCACATTGGTTCTTTCACAAGGGTGGCATTTTCAATCCTCAGGGACCCCTTACCTCCTTCTTTGGAAGCCATCTGTTTTAGGTATCTCCTATAATCTTTTGGTTTGGCAATGACTACCAACAGGAACTTTGCCAAGTCACTAATCTGTTTCTTCTTTCTTTCACCTGACTTTCCTCCATTCCATTCTCTGCCTTTATCAGCTTGTCCTCTGCACTTTTGCTCCCATTAAATACTTTCTCTGCCACTATCACTAAGCTTCTTAGAGTCTGTTCTCCTAACCTCTAAACCTTGTAGAGCTTTCTCTTGATGTATGGTGCCGCCTGCTAAATAAGAGTTAGAGCTACTGCTGCTTTTGCTTCTGCTGATTCAGGGTCCATGATGGTGTACTGCTGGAACCACTCCCTGACACTTGCTAAGAAATCTGTGGGTGTCTCATTATCTCCCTGACTAATGTCATAAACTTGGGGCAGGTTAGTGGGCTTTCCTGCTGCCACTTTGAGACCTGCCAACAAAGGCTGATGGCAAACCGAGAGTCTCCCCTTATCTTCAGTGGTGTCAAAGTCTCAATTTGGGCAGGTTAAGGGAAAGCTGACATCAATAGCTGCTTGGTTATTGGTGGATTCCCCTGTGGGGACAGTAACCAGCTTCCTGGCCTCTGTCTGAATTCTCTCCCTCTCCTCTGTGGTGAAGAGAACCTGCAAAAGCTGTTGGCAATCATCCCAACTGGGCTGGTGGGTGAAGAGGACTGTCTCTAAGACATTAATTAAATCTTGGGAGGTTGTCTGAAACGGGGAGTTCTGAGATCTCCAGTAGTAAGTGCCACCAGTGGAAAAAAGCCAACAGTGATGAGATTGGTTTCCTTGATTATCAACAGGCCTACCAACAGTCTCCTCAGGCTCAGGAGGCATCCCTTTGTCAGCTTCATAGCCCTATGGCAGGTTTATCCTCCCTTGCCTGTGGTGGGACAGCCTGTGGTGGGGAACAAAAAATAACAAGGAGGTGTTGCTCACACACAAGAAAAGAAACTCATCCCTTTTTCTCTGTCAGGAAGGAATTGGAAAACAATCAGATGGTGTTACTCCTGGGTCTTTGAGCCCAGCGCTTCACCCCAGATTGGGACACAAATATCACTGGTAGACATAGAATATCTTCCAGGCTTGTGTATCGACGGTATTCGAGTACATCTGTCTTTTTTTTTTTTAGATTTATTTTTTTATTAGATATTTTCTTTATTTACATGTAAATTTTCCCAGGTTCCCCTCCAAAAAATGAACAAACAAACAAAAACAACAAGAACAAACTCCTTTTGCCTCCCCCCTCCCCATGCCTGCCACCCCACCCTCTCCCACTTATTGGCCCTGGCATTCCCCTACACTGGGGCACAGAACTTTCACAAGGTTGAGGTCCTTTCCTCCTATTGATGATCGAATTTTCAATCCTCTACTATACACATGCTGCCAGAACATTCAGTCCCACCCTGTATAGTCCTTGATTGGTGGTTGGGTCCCTGGGAGCTCTGATGGTACTAGTTAGTAATTGTTGTTCATCCTAAGGGGCTGCAAACCCTTCAGCTCCATAGAACCTTTCTCTACCTCCTTCATTGGGGACAGTGTACTCAGTTCAATGAATGGTTGTGAGCCTCTACATCTGTATTAGTCAGGTATTGTCAGAGCCTCTCAGGAGATAGCAATATGCTTGTCCTTCCTTCAGTCTCTGCTCCATAGTTAATCTCTGCCACTCCTTCTGTGGGTGTTTGGTTCCCCTTTTTAAGAAGGAATGAAATGACCACCTTTGGTCTTCCTTCTTCTTAAGTTTCTTGTGGTTTGTGGGTTGTTCTTCCTGTATTCCAAACATCTTTCTTAACTGCCTCTATCCACATATGCAGATTCAAAGCCAGTTCTCAAGCCTGTCAGGAAAGGAATTACTTTGAGTTTATGTACAAACAATGACACAGATCATGAAACCAAAGTGCCTGTGGAGACAGCAGGGTGAGGAGGAGGTGTGGGATGTAGAACAGTTGGAGGGTGGACCATGGTGGGGAGTGGAATAAAATCTGGAGTATAAAAAAATGAAAGACAAAAAAATAAAAGTGAAAAACTTTAAGTTTTTGACCTTATATGTTTTAATGTAGTAGTTTAGGGGAGAGATGATTTTTCTAAGTCAAGTTGTGGGAAGGTAAGTATTTACTGTATGAAAATTGTGAGTAAAATATACATGCTTATGTGATTTATCTAGCTCAGTACTGTTCCACTTAATTTTCCTAAATTTTTAGAACATAAATCTACCAGCAGTGAGTCAATATCTTAGTATCTACTATTCATGCTTTGTTTTAACTTTTTTCAAATAATTCATGCAGTGATATTCATTAATACATTTATTTGTAATGCATACAGAAATGTCCTTTACTGACCAGTATAGTTTCACATTTGGCATTAATCTTCAATAGAATAATTAAGAAAATATAAAGTTTCCTGATTCTAATAATGGAAATTGTACTACCAAGGAAAACACAAATATTTTTTTTCAAGCAACTGATATGTGTATGCTGTGATTAGAGCTCTGAAGGAGACTGCAGGATGCTGAGATCCACTGAAGCCAGAAAATTCAGGTAGTGGGGCTGGAGAGATGGCTCAATGGTTGAGAGTGCCGATTGCTCTTCCAGAGGTCCTGAGTTCAATTCCCAACAACCACATGGTGGCTCACAACCACCTGTAATGGGATCTGATGCCCTCTTCTGGTGTGTCCGAAGAGAGCAATGGTGTACTCATATACATAAAATAAATAAATAAATCTTAAAAAAAAAAAAGTTCAGGTAGAGTATCTTTCTTACTGAAGTAAAGCAGGAATATGAATAGAAAATGTGCAGCTTAAATTATCTAAGTTGAAATGACACTACAAATGACCTGGCAAAGTCTTTACTGGTGGTAAGTACAATAACGGTGCGTAATTGTTTGTTTTAAATTTAAAAAATGAAAATAACATGAATCTGATTAGATCTTGTTTTGAAAAAAGCATTTTACTCTGCGATGAGCAGAATTATAGGTGCCCAACTCTTAAGAGACCAGCAGTTGAGAGGCCGTTACAATAATTAAAATAACATACATATTAGAGAGCGAGAAGAAGAAGCTGAGGTAAACAAATTGATAAAATAGGATAACACAGCATAATGTATGGAGGGTTATACCATTTTGTGAAATAAATAGCATTGAAAATCACACTTATTCACCTTAATCTGAATGAAAACTGAGTTTAATCAAGGAACATGTTATTCTTGTCTTTATCATTAATTGTTTCTGATAAGTGCTCTAGTCCTCAATAGTATATGTTGCATTTTACCCACCATTTTACCATTTTAATTAAGCCTTTTTCAATGTCCATTAATATGAATAGTGTTGTAATCAAGCATCTCAGAATGTCTTTATGCCATTGGCTTCTCTTTGTATCTTGTTTATTAATGAGAATATACTGGAAATAACAGAGTTTGGTCAGCTAATACTATAGCACACAAAATAGAGGATCATGGTCTAAATATTTTTATTACATAGTCACTTAGACAATGTATGCTTTATTGGATCTCATTCTCTAGACAATTTTGTGAAATAACATTTTCTACCCTATTGTAGAGTCTCTAATAAGGGAAATAAATATTTCATAGAAAACTTTCTGAGATTTCTCAGTGTTTACACATTTCTTTCTCCCACTGATTGAAAGGCATAATTTCTATTTTCTTAATAAACCATCTTGCCATGTGTGTGAGAGACACTATTTGTGGAGAGACATGGACAAACATTGATTTACCTAATATAGACCAATTTTGTGACACATCAATATAAGGAAATCTCTCAAACCCAATTGAGTTAACCAATGAGTTTATTGGGGTTAATTACAGAAGTATTTGTGAGGGTTCAGTACAGGAGCAGAAATAATTAAAGGATAGCTGTATCACTGAAGGACAACCTAGCTAAGTAGGCAGCTTGTGAAAGCTAAAAACTTGTGGCTTAGGGCAGAACATTACATGTTGTGGATTACCTTGGTGCTGTTTGTATTTTAATGCTAATCTTGCCCCCAATGAGCTATTATGTACTCAGGGGATTCTATGTGAATCTGCTGCCCAGTTTAACTGAGATTAGACAGTGGAAAGGAAAGGCAGGGCTTGAAGTTTTAAGAAAGGGAGAGAAAAAAGAAGACGAGGAAGATGAGATAGAAGGGTGAGAGAATAAGATGAAGGAAGTGAAGGTGGAAGATGGAACAAACCCACATTACCTAGAGGAGCCACACGTAGCTAGGGAACTCATAGTGGGGCAATAGAGTAGTGTAGTGGTATACTTGCCCAATCTAGGCATGCAGATTGTAAATACATTAATTTAGTTGTGTGTCCTTTGCATAGGCACATTGGGGTTGGATATTTACTGATATAAATCTGGCTGGTATAAATATAAAAGACTCTAGTTTTTCTTTCATGGTGCTAAACGGAGCTAAGTGAGACTGAATTGGTAATTGGTGTTTTGTAGGTCAGCTATGGGTGTGGATGGCCTGAGGACCATGAGCATTTTCAGTAAAAACTGGTTTGGTCGGCCTATCAAGGCAGCCTCAGGAACCGGGACCAGCAGCAAGTAGAGACCAGTAAAGCTAGCATGGGAGTAGAGTGAGACTGAGGTAGCTGATGGTGCCAGAGTCTAACAGCAAAAGTGTGCTTTTTAAAATTACACACTAATATTACTCTGCCAATCAGCTCTGCTAGTCTAAGACTCTATCTCAATAGTCTTCAATGGTTATATAAAATTGAGGAAGGATGCATCCAGTATATATGGTCAATTTCAGAGACTCCCTGAAGTTTTCCAAGTCTTGAAGGACATCTATTCCCTTGATAGAATCTATCAACTCGAGAATAATTGTTGTACAACACTATTTATCCACAACCTACAAGTTGTCCTCTTCAACAGTGCACTAATGCCCAAGACAAAATAGAGCAGAAACTACAGTAATGTACTTCTTGAAAGCATATTATATAATTTTTAAAAATAAATGTTTATCGATTGTAGATTTTTCTCATGATATATCATGATTATGGTTTGCCTTCCCTCTACCTCTTGCAGTTCCTCACTTCACCTTCCACCTTCCAGAAAAAGAGTGTCTCTTTTTCTGACAGTGTTTACTAAACAAGCAGGTTTATAAGGGATAATATTAAAATGAAATATAATGTGTATTCTTCATCTTTAAAATCCATATTTTTATTCTGTATGCAAACAATATTACATACAAAATTATGTGCTTTATGTGTGTATTATATATGTGCATGTGTAAATATAATATCAATACATATAATTGCATATAAAAATGGATGATTTGCATTCAAGTGTGTAACCAAATACATATATGCAGATATATGTATGAATAAATATATGGGAAAATAGAGAGGACCTGTGTTTTCTCTGAACATGAAAGAATCTACAATCATTTAGTAAATAGGCAAGTGACAATTACTATAGATACTTATTTTGATTACAGTAGCTGATATTAGAGGACCCATATTAATTGTAGTTGTGATCCTTGTATTTTAAATAGGAATAATGGATCATATAAAAACAAGAATGTGAGTGGAACATTTGCATGTAACACTCATCAACTCTGCGACCCTGACTACCTGACTTGAAGAAATATATTCTTGAAATGTGAGTGGAAGTAATCCCTTTGTATCTTGAGTTGATTACCAAGGTATTCTACTACATCAGCCAGAGAAGAAACAGACACACCTAGAGATAAAGACAGTGATCTTTTTCTTTATATGTAAGTCCACCTTTTAGAAGCAAATAATGTATACATATTTTTCACATCTTTTAGAAATTCCAAAATCATACTATTCTTGATTTTTGGTACTCATCATTCAAGTCAAAGAAATTGTATTTATAATATATGTATATTTACATAACCATTATATATATATATATATACAGATATAATATTTTTGATTTTGAATACTCACAAATTTCCCTTCTTGGGCATGATTTTTGTACTTAGATATTACTTATACATTTAGATTACCTTTAATTTTAGGAGAACTTGACTCTCATAAGCATACTATAATACTCATATTGGTAGAGATTCATACAGCTGTCTAACTGTACTTATATAATCCATAAAATAGAAACAGCTCAGTTCACATATGTACTCATTGGTATTTAGAAGTAGGCTTGCAACTTAATTATTCTTGTGACAAACTTGCATCAATTAAATCCTCAGATATAATGAGACTATCTATAAGCTACTTGAACACAATGTTGGTGAGTTCACAACTGGATTTAAATGAAAATACATTTTGCTTTTTGTAGGGTGAGGGAGTGACCTCTGACATACCACTGATCTTTAGTAGGAGTGTGATATGATGTTTTAGTTAGGGTTTTTATTGCTGTAATAAAACTCCATGGCCAAAAACATCTTGAGGAGGAAAGGGTTTATTTTATCTTAACTCTCATGTCACACTCCATTGGGGGAGAAGTAAGAGCAGACTCTCAGGGCAGTCATCTGGAGGTAGGAAGTGAAGCAGCAGTCAGAGATAAATTCTGTTTAGGAGCTTGCTATCCATGGCTCGTTCTGTCTGTTTCCTTATAAAACTCAGAAACACTTTCCCAGGGTTATTCTACCCTGAGTGTGCTGAGCTCTCTCAGGTCAATCATTAATCAATAAAATATTCCAAGGACTTGGCTACAGGGCAGTCTGATCGAAGCATATTTCAGTTGAGGTTTCTCTTCTCAGATAACTATCTTTTGCCAAGTTAACAAAATCCAACCAAGAAAACTAACTTTTAGGATTGCATGACGTCTGTAATTTAGTTTACATGTATTCTGTAGTAAGTAGTTTTCACAGATTATTGTATTTTTGTTATATATGGCTATTTGTTTTTGACTTTTGATTATTTTCTGTAAGTTGTTTGTTTCTTTTATGCTGTATTACTTCTTTCACCAGAAAGTATTCATTACCTCCCTTCCTGTCAACATTTATCCCAATTGTTATTCGTTAGTCTTTCAATATGTTTACAATTTTTATTTGTACTATTTGCTTTTATAGAATATAATATGCTAATGGTTTCTTTTAGATGCACAATTTAATGAAAATGAGCAATAAAAACAGGGATAAATTCAGTAATAACTTGAGTGTCAAATTTCTTACTTGTGAAATAGGACCATAAGTGAAATCCTTGAATATATACTTCTCTTTTAATTCACTTCAACTTGGTTATTTCTCTGAGAATCAAGGCTTTCATGAAAAAAATTTAACTCAGAGTAATAATTCAGCATTCAGAAGCAGCATACTTAAAACAAGCCTTCAGTTGTGTCCTATTCCTATTCCTTGACAAAGATATTAGTATGTGGAAATAGCTGAGCAAAAAGGATACATTCTTTGTTAAATCAAATTAGGGCTCAATTAATAATTTCAATATAGGAACTTCCAACTGAATTATCAAGTTTTTAATTACATGATTTTATTATATCTAACACAAATTTCTATTTCATGATTAAATAAAACATCTTAGAATTCTTCTGTAGTACTTCTAAATAACTTTCTGATCCATTTTAAAGTTTATTTATAAACAAGATGTTTGCAAATCATAATAACCTAGCAGATTTCCTTGCTGTTGGTAATGAAGTAGATGGCTAATGTCTTTATCTTCTAGTTGCCATCTGTAACCTTACACATGTGATATATTTATTTCTATTCTATAATCAATTTGTGACTCATTTGCTCTCTAAAAATGAGAATGTATATTTGTTTAATCTCAATCAGGGTTCAGGTAAGTTGAACACATACTAATTATAAATTGAAATTATGTTTAAAACAAGTATATTGAGTAAATGGTAAATATCAAGGCAAAAGAGCACTGGTTATAAGAAAATTCTATTTTTTTAATTATAAACCTCAAACATTGTTTAATATTTAAATCTTTCGTTAAGTTGCCATTTTTCCTGTGGTTGCTGACGAGGATTACCCTGGGATGTAATCAGAGAACATGGATATGTTGATAATAAGAAAATGGAGAACTGGAAGACCTTTTATGTTTCCACTCTATTTTTCAACTCTAAATTGAGAGCCTGACAGATCTAGTTTACATAAAAATGAACGCACTTCTTTCTCTTTCATTGTCTTCAGTCTCACTGCTTGATCTTTTTTTTCCAGCAAATAAGAACAAGCTTCTAACTCTCTGGCCTCATAGCAGGGTGAGGAATGAGTGCAGGACAGACTGTGCATGGAAACATGGGGAGGGAAAGAAGCTGACTCTGGCAGAAAGAAGCCTGTCACAATCTAGGGGAAACTGAAGGGTGAAGCAGAATTTTGCAGAGCTGGGGAACAGTACTAGAATAGATTCTTTGTAGTACTTGAAGACAAGTGTTTCCAAAGTGTTCCATCTTAGGTTTTAAAAGTATCTATACTCAGTTCAATGGATAGCTGTGAACCTCTACTTCTGTATTAGTCAGGTTTGCAGCCCCTTAGGATGAACAACAGTATGAACTAACTAGCACCCTCAGAGCTCCTAGGGTCTAAATCACCAACCAAGGAGTACACATAGTGGGACTGATGGCTCTGGCAGCATGTGTATAGTAGAGGATGACCAAGTCAGTCAACAATGGGAGGAGAGGCCCTTGGCCCTGTGAGAGTTCTGCGCCCCAGTGTAGGGGAATGCCAGGGCCAGTAAGAGGGAGAGGGTAGGGTGGTGAGCAGGGGGAGGGGGAAAGGGAACAGGGGTTTGTTCTTGTTGTTGTTTTTTGGGTTTTTTTTTGTTTTTGTTTTTGTTTTTGTTTTTGTTTTTGTTGTTTTTGGAGGGGAAACTGGGAAAGGAGAAATCATATGTCATGTAAATAAAGAAAATATCTAATAAAAAATTATAATTAAAAAAAGTATCTATACTTACACTCTTGCTCTTTTGCCTCTTGCCCCCTTGCTTTCCATTCCCTTCTCCCCTCTCTCCAAGTGGTTATGACTGGCTTCCACTTATTTACTACTCTCTCCTCCTCTCTGTCTTTCTCTGCCTCTACTACTCTCAATTCCTTTCCTCGTGCCCTAAATAAACTCTATTCTATACTAAAAAAAGAAAAGAAAAGAAAAGAAAAGAAAAGGAAAGAAAAAGAAAAAAAGTACCTATACATCTAGCTTATAAGTCTTTTACTAGGATGAGAAATCCCCTTTAAATATCCTCATTTTCATTTAAGGATTGTGGACAATTTTAATAGAGTTTTAAAGAAAAAATTCCTAAGCAGGTTAGCTGTAAATCTTTGCATCTTCCTGGAGGAGGAGAATAAGGAAGAGAAGGGGAGAAAAACCAAACAATTTCAGTTAAATCATCAAAAGATCAGTTACATAGTGGCATGGAGAAGGGCAATACATAAAAGTATACTAAAATTCAAAGTGTTAGGGAGAGTATCCTTAGCATAGAGCTAGAATAAAGACAGTGGAAAACTTTTTGTTTGTTTGTTGTTTTGTTTTGTTTTGTTTTGTGTTTTGTTTCATTTTGTTTTGTTTTTGACTTGTTTTCTTCTCTGGATGATTCAGAAAAGAAGGCTGACTTATGCATTTGCCAAGCCATGGGCTTGTTAACTACAGTGCTGTCCTTAGGCTAGGAGTTCTCGGAAGGAAAATTGCAAGATCTCATTAAAGGGACAATTATTCTGCCTATCTCTATAGCACGGCTTAAGAGGAACCAGTCTTAACATGTTATTAAAAAGCCGGTTGCCTAGACAGTGCTTGCACAATTTAATGCATGAATCAACTTAGCAACAGGGGTCATTCTCTGGGCCAATGTATTTGTGAGAATGAAGGAAAATAGATAGGCACCTGGGCTCCACAGAGAAATTGTTTTGTTTTCTCCCCTCATGCCCCACTGCTAAGACACTCTTGGGCAACAGATTAGCTGTGTTCCTGTTTCTGGCTCTTTATTGCTACAAAATGGACAAAATAATAGAGCCTTTTAAACCTTGGCCCAAGAAAAACCATTAAAAAGTTATTAGGACATGCCCCTACCTATCTAAATCTTGATAAACCTCAGTAATTTTATTATGATTAACTATAATTAAGTTGGATAATGACCTTTATTGAATTAATATTATTCCACATGAACATTCAACTAATTCTTCTTAAAAATTGTCAAGAACTGTTAGTAGAGGCTGAAAAGGAAATCTACATGGTAGCTTATAATTATACCACTACCTTTCTTTGTAATTCTGTCACAAATTTAAATCACAAAGGCTTGGATTTCAAGGGTCACTGCCAATTTACTAATCCACAAGTTCTGAATATACATTATTAAAGTATTGGTTTCCCACAGGCTTTCATCATTAGAACAGCTTGGAAGCAGATGAAGAAATGAAGTGAGGGAGGTGGTTACTGTCATGCTGAGCTAAAGACGAAGCTTATATGGAGAACAAAAACCCCAGTTCACCGTGTACTCACTCATCTTTAATATTACTCCAAAAGCCAATCAAGTATCATTATTACTTCTAATAAGAAATTCTGAGGGATAATAGTTTAATGATTTTAAGCCGGGTAGTGGTGGCACATGCCTTTAATCCCAGCAATCTGAAGCCAGAGGTAGACAGGACTCTTGAGTTTGAGGGCAGCCTGGTGTACAGAGCAAGTTTAAGGACAGCTAAACCTATGCAGAGAAACCATGCATCAAAAAAAAAAAAAAAAAACAAAAACAAAAAAAACAAAAACCAAAAAAACAAAAAACCAAGAACAACAAAATATTTTTAATGATATTCTAGATTTGACTTTATTTATATTTACTTTCTTTTACAAACTAATGGTTTAAGATGATAGTTCATTTCTATGAACAAGACACACTAATAGATCATCAGTTTCTATGAAGACTATATTGCACTTGATTCCAGGGAAAATGTGTGAAAGAAATAATAGATATACAAATTGGCAATAACTGTCACTATTTTGAAAGGAAAATGCAATTATAAAAATAACACTATTGACTGAGTGGCGCAGTGGCTGCAGGGCTGAGGAGATGGCTTCTTTGAGTGCTCCTTCGCCTAGCCTTGTAGAGAGTATTTTGAGGGCCAGACTTCCTTCCAGTGTGGCTGTCGCAAGAACAACTTTGACAATCGCTCCTATGGCATGTGGGCAAACTCCTTGACAGTGCAGGATTATCAGGATCTTATAGACTGAGGATGGAGAAGAAGTGGACAATATGTGTACAAACCTGTCATGAATCAAACATACTGTCCTCAGTACACAATAAGGTATCATCCTTTAAAATTTCAGCCATCAAAATCTCACAAGAACGTTTTGAAAAGAATGCTGAAATTTCTGGCTAAAGGAGAGATCTCGAAGGGCAATTGTGAGGATGAGCCCATGGATTCTAGGATGGAGGATGCTATTGATGGTGACTTTGCATTAATGAACAAGTTGGATATAAATGTGATCTTAAAACACTCAGCAGTGACCTCAAAGGAAGCATAGAGAGTGAGAGGAGAAAGAAAAGACTTTAAAGAAAGAAGGGTCTAAAGAATCAATTCATCCACAAGCTATAGAGGAGAAGTTGGCCTCTGGTGAACCATCACATTCAATCAAAGTTCATATTGGTCCTAAGCCAGGTAAAGGGGCTGATTTGAGTAAGCCTTCATGTCGAAAAGCAAAGGAAATGAGGAAAGAAGGGAAGAGGTTAAAACTGATGCAGCAGAACTCAGCTGGAGCCTTTGAGGGTTTCCAGGCTCAGGGTCAGCCAGTGTGCTTGTTGCCCAAGGTTAAATCCAACCTGCGCAAGTCACTTGAAGATTTGATTTTTGAATCCTTACCAGAAAACGCATCTCACAAGTGAGAGGTGAGGGTGGTAAGATCTTCTCCACCAAGTCCTCTGTTCAAAGCCACCTTTCAGGAGTCTTACCAGCTCTATAATCGTTACCAGATGATTATTCACAAGGATCCACCTGAGAAGCCAATGATGAGCCAGTTTACAAGATTCCTTTGCAACTCACCACTGGAGGCAGAGCACCCTGCTAAGGAACCGGAATGTGGTTATGGCTCTTTTCACCAGCAGTACTGGCTTGATGGGAAGATCATTGCTGTGGGGGTGATAGACATTCTCCCGTACTGTGTATACGGACTACGATCCTGATTATTCATTTCTCTCTTTGGGTGTCTACTCAGTTTTTACTAGACAACTGCATGAGAAAACATCGCAACTCAGCTAGTGTTATATGGGTTTCTACATTCATTCCTGTCCCAAGATGAGATACAAGGATCAGCATAGACCTTCTGATTTGCTGTGTCTTGAGACATATGTGTGGGTACCCATTGAGCGAGCAGTGCCTGCTTTCTCTGGACAACTCCAAGTACTGCCGTTTCAACCAGGACCCACAAGCAGAGGATGAAGGGCGCAGCAAGGAACTTGACCGACTTCGGGTTTTTCACAAACGATCCTTCATGCCTTATGGTATTATTTATAAGAACCACCAAGAAGACCCAAGTGAGGAGGCCGCTGTGCTGGAGTATGTGAACCTCGTAGGGCAGACGTGCTCAGAGAGGATGCTGCTGTTCGGACACTGAAGGCCCGCACCCAGCCAGCCCAGCCTGGGCTCTCCTGCCACAGCCCTGCCTGCGTCTCGGCTCCTGCAGTCACTCACCAAGTACATTCGTAGAGCTTTTTAAAAAATATTTTGTGAAATTGTATTTATGAGAATCTTGTGGTTAACATAAAGATTTTAAAATACTCTGTGATCTAGTCCTTTAATTGGGACTTGTCCTTTTGGAGTTTGCTTCTGGAGCAAAGTGTGCTAAATGTCTCCAGTAAATATTTAGGGACAGAAAATGAAGATCTGAATCTAAGTAATTTCCTCACAGTTACTATTTTGTCCTGGAGAAATTCTGGCACAGAGACTATTCTTTTAGACCAGTGGTTTTTAACCTGTGCGTTCGCCATACCCACAGGAGCCAAATGTTAGATAACCTGTGTATAAGATTCATCACAACTCATAATTGTAGCAAAATTACAGTTATGAAGTAGCAACAAAATAATTTTATGGTGGGGGTGTTTATCACAATTTGAGGAACTGTATTAAAGGATCGCAGTATTAGGAAGGCAGAGAACCACTGGCTAAGACCCATGAAAGGCGTTAGTTTACTCTGGGAAATTCAGGTGGGATCAAAGGTGAAGAGCACATTCCATCTCCAGGAAACGTGCCTTTCCCACCAAGCAAAACTCTGTTACTCTGTTTGATATTAAATTCTTCCAGTGTTGTAGTGTATTATTAATAGACAAAAGGAAATGTAAACATTGCAAACATCAGGTACTCACTTTGGGTGTCTGTCCAGGATGGTCCTGCCCATGTCTCTTGTCTTGGCATAATTGTTTTCCCTGTCGCTGGTGTTCCCTTTATGCCCCAGAGTCATCTCAGTTTGGATGATAAAATATGCAGTGATTTTAGTGGTGTTTGTTCTATTTCTACAAATATAAGAAACAACTTTATAAAGAAATGTAGTAACTCCTGCTTGATCTGAGGCTTATCCAAAGAAAATAGGTTTCTACATTCCATTCTCTGGAACTTAGATGCTCTTTTGTGATTAGTGATAGAAGTGGTTATTAACTAGTCTCGCAGCTATGCACAAGCCATAGTGGAGATGGTGGGGCCTATAGCTACTGTATTCCTCTTCTGATTGTGGGTCAGAGAGTAGGCGCTGCCACTGGTACTTCAGAATGGAGACCAGCCACTCACTTTCATTCTTGTGATGTTGGGCCTTCTGCCTGCTCACCAGAGGCCTGCTGTCAAGGAGGCAGCTAGCGGTTAGTGAGGCACATCAGACATGGCAAGGAGAGGCTTCCCTCAGGTGTGCTGGAAGCTGGATGCACAGGTTAGCTCTTTGTTTGTACTCGTTCTCAGCTGGACTCTTCTGTGTAACCTGCCTGGCCTTGGACTTGCTGAGAGCACCCTCTCCAACCACGAGGGTAGAGTTACTTTATTTCTTTTTATAAAAATTACTTTTTAATAGCTAGCAACTAAAACGCTAAGAAATTAAAAGTCATTTGAAATCCTCCCAGGAAGAGAGAAAGGAGCATTATAGAAACCCACAAATCTCTAGCCACCCCAAATAAAATCGTGCATTCCTTGCTGTGTAGTTACCCTCAGTGGTAACTTTGAATGCATCTGAGATTGAAGATTGTAGAAAACGGGATAGGTAATCTCGGTATTATGACGTAAACTGGGATCAGCATATAAGCCCTTGGCATTGGGTAGCCAGGCACACTAAATCCCCCTTTTTCTGGTAGGTGGTATATCCATGCTACCACAGTTTGGAGGGGAGGGATTCAGCCCAATATCTTACCCTAGCTCTGAGTTCCTCCTGCAGAGAACAGAGGAAAATGGCTCACTGTCCCTGTTTCTATACTGATGAGCCTACCCTAGGGTGGCCCCAGTGAGGCTTCAGAGCAACTTGGGCATGAAAACTCTTCAGAACAGTTGCTATGTTCTCATTCTCTCTCCCTCCCTCCCTCTATCCCCCCAATATATTTTTAACTAATATGAAATCTTAGGGGTCTAGATATTGTCAAAGATATGCCCTTGGGTGGGGCTGAGGAGCTAGCCCAGTTAGTACAGTGCCTGAGTTCAGTTCTCTAGAGCCCATGTAAAATGCTGGGTCTGGTAGTGTGTGTTTGAAATGCAGGCACTGGGGATTCAGTAGAGGAGTACCTCTTGGCCAGTGGCATAGCCACTGGGCATGAAGCCACTGAGAGACCATGTTTAAAAGGAGGTGGACAGCATTCATGAGGACATTAGGTGTTGTCCTCTATCCATGGGTGACAAAAAGGAGCTTGCTAATATTTTGAGCTCTCGAGTGAGAGTGAGTGTCCATCACAGCTAGGATAGGACAGTCAAGAAAAGTATCTCAACTTTTTTGGCATTTTTGTGAAATCTAGCTGAGGTATTTGAATCTATCAGTGCTTTTCATCTAAGAAAAGATGTGTGAAAGGAAGCCTTTCAGGGAGTGTCTGTCTTCTCCAGGCAGGAAGGTCTGTGTGTTCCATCTCCTCCTTTAGTCCCCTTCTGAGTTCAGGTAGAGTCACAGATCCCTCCATGCCTACAGCACAGGGGTCATTTTGATTCTCAGTGTACCATCTTTATTTAAATTATTTTCAGTTCTCTGAGACTTTTGTTACTTTTTTTACAGGTAATCTAGTATTTTTATATTCTAAGATAGAAGCTATATTATCAGATGAATATAATCACTCAATTAAAATTATTTAGATAAAATTGTTTATGTTTTCTATCAAGCAATCTATCCTATTTTTATCCATTTGCAAATACTAGTTTTGTGTGGTTTCTTAGCATATCAAAATTATATTGTAGAAAAATGCTTCTAGCTTTCTGAATAGCAAATAATTTGGTTTACAAATATTGTATTATTTCAGTGTGAATAAGGTGAGAGAAAATATGAACCTTTAACCAAAGTGATTCTATTGTGGCTGACTTAAAAGAAAAGAAGGAAATGAGTGGGGACTTGACATGTTTGAATTACAAGTTATTTAACGTATATTCCTCTCCTAAGGAAACCACCTGCTAGAAGGCAAAATAAGTCTGACTGCATTGGATATTTTTGCTCTTGTAAAAAAAAAGTCCAAAATTAAAAAATAATAAAGCAGTTTGTACCTGCAAAAAAAAAAACAAAAACAAAAAACACTATTGATACTTGCATATGCTCTCTGTCTCTTTGTCTCTCTGTATTTTGTCTCTTTCTTTCTCTCTCTCTCTCCCTCTCTCTCCTTCTCTCTCTCACATACACACACACGTATATAATATAGATATTATATACATGTGTCTATATTACATATATGATGTTCCTCATATCACCCATTAAGGTACTCATTCAGTGAATCATTTACAATCCTCTCATTTTTGTCAATGATATTGTACTGCATTTTCTGAACATCACTGCAACCATTTGCTTATTAGCTCTATGTCTTACACTATATTTCATCAATTAAATTCTCCATTTAAAGTGTTTAAAACATGTAGAAAAATCCTCTAAGCTTTTGTTTCAGTTTTTTGTTAATTCCCTAAACTCTACTATAAGCTTGTAAATTAAGT
The DNA here is from genome assembly GCA_019843815.1 of Montemys delectorum. Classification (NCBI taxonomy): domain Eukaryota; kingdom Metazoa; phylum Chordata; class Mammalia; order Rodentia; family Muridae; genus Montemys; species Montemys delectorum. Next base: position 68,271 of record JADRCD010189540.1, read on the forward strand.
CTAAACTTCATTGCTTTTAGTGTTCTGTTTTGTTTTGTTTTAGCATTGGAACAATGATAAAAGAGCTTACTGGAAAAAAACTCCCAAGGAAGATATGCTATAAACTGTAGTAGTTACTCAGAGGTGGGAAATGGAGGAGCTAAGAAATAACCCATGTTGTATGAGTTGCCAACATAAAGTCCATGATATGACAGTAGGTAGCCCCATGTCAAGAAACAGAACAGGAGGAGCTTTTAAGAAATATAAACTAACCCACAGTATCAAAAAAAAAATACTTTAGTTCTGGCCAAAATCAAAAGAAATAAAGGTAACAAACGAAAAGGAAAAGTGGTCTTAAGGTTCCTAAATGCTGATAAACACCTGAACCTCATAGCTGCTTCACTTAGAGCATGCACTTGTGGCCAGGACTTTGGAGATGAGAAAGTTTGGTACATTATTAAAAGCATAATTATTCCATGTACCTCTTCAGCATAGATTAGGATGATGTCTCTCTTCTAAGTATCTTCCTGGGGACTGGTCATTGACCTTGTCTTACTAAATTGCTAGGTATCCTGCAAGCCTGAGTTTCTATTATATTTACCAGGGGTATTCCCTTAATGAGTCTTTAACACCTCACATCCTCCAGAACATGTAATGTTCAAATAAAGAACCAGATTCTAAACTAGAGTCTATGGACACTCTGGTCTGTCTACTCTCTGGCTAAGATAATGTCCTTAAGGGGGGAAAAGGACACAAATGTCTTTTAGTCAAGGTAGAAACTGATTTTCATTTGGATCTTTTTACTCTTGTTGTCCTTTACAATTTCTAGGTCCTCTTCTTATGATTCCCTCTGCAGAGGCAATGGAGAAATCATGGTAATAATAATATTGCTTTTTCAAGTTGAGGTAGCAGTTGTGTTATCCATTGGGCATACCTAATAGATCCTCCCAAGCACCTCACGTTTTTATTTGTATAACTTTCATATTTAGGCAAGAATGTCCTTTACCTGGAAAGAGATGGTGTAGAATTAAAGAACTATAAGTATTAATCAGGGAAACAGGATATGTCAGATTGGAACATATATATATATATATATTTATATGTTTATATACAATATAATATACGTATATATATTTAAAATCTTATAAAACATATCTTACTACTATTACTACTGCACTACTACTACTACAACTACTACTACTACTATTATCTAATCTTGTTTTACAGTCCATTTGTTATCTCACTCCCAATCAACCCTCATCCCATACCTCCTCCTCAGTCTCCAAGAGGATGTCTCCACCACCACTCCCTACAGCCCACCAGATCTCCCCACTCCCTGGGGCCTCAAGTCTCTACAGGGTTAGGTGCATCTTTTGTCACTGATGCCAGACCCAGAAGTCTTCTGCTGTATATATTTCAGGGGTCTAATATCAGCTGGTGTATGCTTCCTGGTTAGTGCCTCAGTGTCTTAGAGAGACTGCTGGTCTTCCTATGGGGTTGCTCTCCGCCTCAGCTTCTTGCAGCCTTCCCCTAATTTAACAACAGAGTTCCCCAGCTTCTATCCGTTGATGGGGTATAACTATCTGCATCTGTTTCAATCAGCTGCTTGTTCATCCTCTCAGAAGGCAACTATGCTAGGCTCCCGTTTTGCAGGCACACCATAGCATCAGTAATAGTGTCATCATGCCTTTGAGCCTCCCCTTGAGCTGGATCCCAATTTGGACCTGTCACTGAACTGTGTTTCCCTTATTCTCCATTGTTGCCCCTGCAGTTCTTTCAAACAGGAACAATTCTGGGTCAGAATTCTTGGCTGTGGGATGGCAACACCATCTCTCTATTTGATGCCCTGTCATTTTACTGAAGGTGACTCTGCAAGTTCCTTCTCCCCACTATAGGTATTTCATCTAAGGTCCCTCCCTTTGGGTCCTGAGTGTCCCCTGGGTCTCACCTTCCAGGTCTCTGATAGAGGGCCGCTCACCTCCTACATTCAGAGCTTGCCTGTTTCCATTCTTTCTGCCTGTCCTTAGCGCTTCATTTCTGTTCCCTAGACCAATACCTGATCATGTTCCATTTTCCTCTCCCTATTCCTTCTCCCATCTAGGTCCCTCCCTCTGTCTGTCCTCACTCCTGTGACTGTTTCCTTGTCCCTTCCTAGTAGGATTGAAGTATCCTGATTTGAACCTTTTGGTTTTAACAAGGTTAATACCTTCTTGAGTTCTGTGGATTGCATCCTGGGTATTCTGTACCTTTTTGGCTAATATCCACTGATTAGTGAGTGATTCATGTCCTTTTGGGTCTAGGTTACCTCAGTCAGGATAACATTTTCTAGTTTCATTCATTTGCCTGCAAATTTCATCATGCCCTCGTTTTTAATAGTAGTATTCAATTGTGCAAATAAACCACATTTTCTGTATCCATTCTTCTGTTGTGGGACATCTGGGTTGTTTCTGGCTTCTGGCTATCACAAATAAGGCTACTATGAATATAGCTGAACATGTGCCTCTATTGCATGATGAGTTATCTTTTGGGTATATGCCCAAGAGTGGTACAGGTGGGTCTTCAGGTAGGTCTATTTGCATTTTTCTGAGGAAACTCCAGATTGATTTTCAGAGTGGTTGTACCACTTTCCAATCCTACCAGCAAGAGAGGAGTGTTCCCCTCTCTCCACATTCTTGCCAACATCTGCTGTCACCTGAGTTTTTGATCCTAGCATTCTGATGGGTATAAGGTCTCAGTGTCGTTTTGATTTGGATTTCCCTGATGACTTTGAACATTTCTTTAAGTGCTTCTCATCCACTCGAGATTCCTCTGTTGTGTGTTCTCTTTAGTTCTACACCCATTTTTTGATTGGGTTGTATGCTTTTTTGGTGATTAGCTTCTTGAGTTTTTTTTATATATTTTGAATATTAGCCCTCTATCGGATGTGAGGAAGAAATTATTTTAAATGTCCAAATCTGGTTCCATTAAAATTATTTGATAGCCCCATGAGAACACCAATTCACCTTTGTTCCATCTTTGTTAATTGGATGTAGTTCTCAGAGGACACTTTTGCTTAGCAAGTACCTCTGACTCCCCTCATCTTTCATTTTTCAATTCTGTATTCAGAGAACATGTTAAAGTTGTACAAAGATATGACTGTGACATAAATTCGAAAAATTGGAGAAATTTTTCCTCTGTGTTGAACCTCTTATTTATATACTGGATGCTGTTTAGAGTTAGGCCAGTCAGGGTTTTCATGGTTTCTCTGAAAAAAAAAAAAATGACTTGGTGGTTCTTGCAAGGCAAATAGCAAAATAGTGTTCCTTTTGATTCCCATAACCACATCAGTAAAGGTCACCCAAAATGGTGATAGAACATCCAGCAGGTCAATTTATAAATTTGCTATTTATAACTACCTTATAATATTAAGATAAAGTTTAAGAATAACTCAACAACTTCTAAATAAACCTCCATTAGGCTTACATTTTTAACTTTAAGCCAATACTTTATTGATTGTCAAGTATAGATCAAATACGTCACTGAATAAACTAGAGGTTTCATATTAGTATATTAAACTCGAAGATGATTTATGCCTTTGTACTTCTCCCATTCTCTCCATGTTGCTGCATGGCCTGGTAAGGGGTTCTACTGTAGGCACACTGTTATCAAATACAAGACTACCCTTACCAACAATACTGGCTTGCAGTTCAGCCTTGCAAAACACTCTAAAATCACACTGTAGACTATATGTCCCAAAAAGTAAACAAACAATAACAAAACCTTGTTCCCTTCCCTTTCATAAGCCTGCACTCCTTTGTGACCTTTGTAGTCTGGTAGCCTTCTGATTCTGACTGCATCTTGTTCACCTATTATTTTTCCATAAGTACTTCTCTTAATAAGTCTCTTGGATAATTTTTTATATTTCAATTTGCTTTTCAAGATGCATGAACTTACCTAAGCCTTCATTAAAATATTTCTCTGAGGAAGAAATAAAAATTGTAACTGAGATAAAATCAGTATGTTGAAAAGGTTAAGGGAAACCTGCCAATGGAATTCCTTTACAAATAAGAACAGCTTACAGTAAATGACCAGATATTATGATTATTACTTACATTCAATTTTCTTATAAATACATGTATTTATTGAGCTTAAGTAGTTTTTTATATACTTATATATAAGTTTTAGGTTAGAGAAAGGAATATAGAGTGGTAGTTTTACAAAATTCTTTAAAGACATAAAAGTAGTGGGGGAAAAGACATACAACCAGTCCTTATTTCAAAATGACACAAAGTATCACAAGTGAAAACAAAATGATCAGAGCTGTCCCCAGACATTGCACGTTTCATTACCACAGACACTATCTTTCATCTGTACCTCCACCACCTTAGTAGTCTTCCCTATTTATAGGGAACCGTCCATTTCTTATCTGAACACAAAGTGCCTGGATGCAGGAAAGCAAGCATTCACTGACAAAGTACATGAAGTGTTAATCTATCTGGAAATTTTAAAGTCCCTCAACCTTCTGTTTCATTTAACCTGAACAGACTGGGCATAAAGCATGCCATAGGAGTTGTGCCATGCTGGATGAATTTGTTTTACCCCTGGTAAGAAACAACAGCTGATATGTGAATTCTGTTATCAGAAGCTTAGAGAAAAGTGGAAAGCAATCGATTGTGGTTCAATCATATTTTATAATGTGAAACTAAAAACCTATGTTAATGAGAAAAAGGTATGATTACTTTTTAAAAATTAAGTCTAGTTTTTTAAACATGATTTTTTAAACATGATGGTGATCTAGAAAACACAATACTATTATATGGTAAAATTAAAGTACACACTCAAGAAAGAGGATTAGCTGTTCCCTGAGATATGAAAAATATACAAATGAGACTGGAGAAGATAGTATCACATATATGAACTAAAATGAGTAAATGAAAAACTTAGGATAATTTTTACTGGGCTCAAATAACTGGAATGTAAACTCATAAAGAGGTACTGGAGGGTACAATATTTAAAGGTGTACTGTGTAGTGTTTGGGGAGTATATATGACATGAATTTCTTGAACTAATGATTCTCGCTCAACTTGAGATACATGCAGGATGCACACCATGTAAATTTCCATCTCACAGCTAGGGATGCTGGGAATTGAATATAAAATGAGTTTCAAAAAGTTTCTGATTTTTCAAAGAAATTATCAATCATTTGAAAGTTTCTTTCTTTGAAGCAATTAGGTGAGGTTTCAATCTTGCATCCAGTGAATGACTTTCTGTTCTAAGAAAAACTGTTTGTCCATGATATGCTTTAAAATAGGTTGAAGCCAGGTGTAGTATTGCATATATTTTGTTTGAACACTCAGAATCAGAAACACAGGGAACTCTATGAGTTCATGAGATTAAGGGCTGCAGAGTAAAACAATATACATATATTTGTATATATAGCAATAGATGTATATATATATATATATACAATATATATTAATAAATATATGTGTACATATATATGCATATATGTATACATATATTATATATGTATATAAGTATAGTTTTATATAGCTCCATAGTTATAGAGTAAAAATCTTTTAATTGGGTTATCCTTATATAAAGTATAAATTATTCAAGGGAAAGATTACTAGGAAATACTAAGAGACAGTCAACATTCATATAAGGCAGTACTAGATAATGCAGACATGAACTGACTAGCTAATAATCTCACTGCACTAGGGTTTGCCAACTTCTAGGTAATTGTTCTGTGAATATTCTTCATTTGCCTAGATTTATCCACATTAAGACCTCCCAAATCAGCTAGTGAAAATCCAACCTTTTTCACTAAAATACTAATTTTTGATATATTTGTGTAAATTGAAAGGTAATTGAAGGAAATTATATCACTTTACTTTTAAAATGAGCCTGCATTAGAAAGATATATGAAGAAATAGTGGTGTGGAACCTGAAAACCACAGCTCAGAAATTAAAATCTGCTGCTTAGTTCAGATGCCAAGATTGAATAAAAAGCATTTAAACTCAATACAGTGCATAATCAAGACAGTAATATATCTTTGGAAGTAGATGTGAAGATAGAATAACTTGATTTTAAGAAAAAAAAGAGAGAAATGAGAATTTTGAAAATAATTTAAAAGGTAATGCAGTTAGAAAATTAAAATTCTAATTAATACAAATACATGTTTTGATTCTTTTTAAGTCATATTAAAGTGCCAGTAGAATAAAGAAAGGCTCATAAAAGGTTAATGGTCTAGTCTATTTGTGGCTGAAAAATATGACATTTTGCTTATTCTCATTCGGATTTATCAGCTCATCCATTTGTGGATATGACTTCATCCTTTGACTTCAGTATAATAATTAATAATGATACAATATACGTGTGTGTTCAGGTTCCTTCTTGAGATAATTATTTCATTCCTAATAGACATACAAGGAGTGGGTTTGTTGTATCTTATTGTTTCTGTTTTTTGTTTCTCTCAGTAGAATATCAATATTCTTTTCTGACTTGGTATAGCTTTTGTTATTTTCTTGAAAGAAGAGTTCCCTGTTTTGTATACCTTTACCAGCATTTTTTGTCTTTTTGATTAAACTATCTGAATAAAACTGAGATCGTATGTCACTGTAATTTTGATTTTCATTTCCCTGATAACTGCTAATATTAAGTACTTTCCCCATACCTGGGCATTGCTAAGTCTGCCTTGAAAAAATGTCCATTCAGCTAGCTCGTTTAACCATTTTTAATTAGGATATTTTTCAATCATAAAAAGAATATTAACCTGTCACTAGTAGCAATGTAAATAGGATTAGAGGACATTTAGCATAGCGAAACACACATAGAGAGAGAGATACACATCATCTGTACACTCTCTTGTATAAATGCTATCAATATCATTAATCTAAATAGTATAAGATATGGGACAATAAAAGTTTAGATAATAGGTACCAAAATACAGTTATGTAAGTAACTTGTTCTACTATTATACAAGATAAATACACAGTAATGCAGAATATACCTAAAATGAAGGGAGTGAATTTTCACAATATCCAAAAATGAAAGTGTAAAATCTCAGTTGCTAACATTTAAACTTTTTTTTGTTTTTGTTTTTTTGAGACAGGGTTTCTTTGTGTAGCCCTGGCTGTCCTGGAACTCACTCTGTAGACCAGACTGGCCTCAAATTCAGAAATCCGCCTGCCTCTGCCTCCGGGATTAAAGGCATGTGCCACCACTGCCCAGCAATTGCTAACATTTGATTACTCATTAAACACCTCTCAGTTTTTTATACTCTGCTCCTCAATGTTTAAGTGACTTACTAGTTACAATGTCATACTGAATAGAATTGTTTGCTCTAAATGATTTGAAAAGATTCCCTCTAATATTTCCTCAAAGTAATCCACATAACCAAAAAAAAATAAGTTGTGCTTGTGAGGAATATTGGCTTTAAAAGTAATCAATTACATTTTCAGAGCCAGAAAGAGAAATCATAAACAATCATGTTTGCAATATTCTTATTCATGTTATCAAACTCAACATGTTACTGACTAATATCTCATCCCAAAGTATACAGGAGGCAAGATAGGTATGAAGAAAGTAATGAGGATGAATTTGGACATCACTTGTCAGTATTTTCCACCAGAGCTGGAAAATAGAAAGAGAATATTAAACTTTCACTTTTTCGTTTACAATTAAAAACTAGTTTTAGAGTTATCAAAAAAAATTAATGGTAATTTTATTTTTACTAAAAGAAAGGGAAAAAACTCTCAGAGTCCCAACTTAGACAAAAAACTACAGACACTGGGGAATGCTGAAGGGAAAATAATTTTCTTCCTCCGAAAAGTATAGCCCAACTGGATTTCCCAAGTGGTTAGTCCTATAGTCCTGTGTGAATACAGATAACATTATATGTATTGAGAAGAATATATATATGTGTGTGCATATATATGTGCATATATGTATATATAGAGATGTATATATATAGATATGTGTTAGATATATGCATATATGCATACATGTATACATATATATGTATATGTAAGTATCTATTTGTATAAATATATATATATACATATCCTCCACATATGTCATAGAATGCCAAAATTAATTAATAAAATTTGTATATATATGTCTCTATGTATATATGGCATGTGTATACACATACACACACACACATACACACACATACACACACACATACATACTCACCATGAGCTTGAGAAAGAGCAAGTATCTTAAATGGTAAACAGTATACTACATGAGATTTTTCTTATGAAAATGCCTAATCAAATCTTGATAAAATATGTATGAATAGAAGCAAGTCTAATTACAATTAGTTACAGAAAAAATGGAAACAACTTTCCCAGCACAATAGTGTCAATTTTATATTGATCTTGCACTATTTGTACTTCCATAGCATATTAAAATTTCAATCAGAGGTGGACTCGGACTTGGAGACAGAAAACAACATTTATCTGTGTCACTGCTACAATCTTGAAAAGATGAAAAGGAAAGTCTTGTGAGAAATACCTACACTGAGGGAGATAAACTGGTCTTTGCTCACTGACGAAAAGAGAATGGTCAATGTGATGGGAAGCCAGAGTTTCCCCCTCTAAAGAGTCATCAGAGAGCACCTCAGAGAATTTATGGTCCCTGTCTAGTATAAACATTTCTTTGCTGAGTTGTAATTTATTTTGTTATCTCACAGCTTTCATTGAAGTTTGCTTTAGAGTTATAGCAAGCATCACAGTTTGGTGAAGTTCCAAAGTCTACTTCCCTGTAATGGATGAAAATCCATGGACAAAGTGATGGTAAGCTCAGAAAGCAAGCACTCATTAGGAAAGAAGTACTCAAATATCTGAACTAATACAAATTATTAGTTTTTTGTGCTTATACTTATATTATTTTCCTTTTCCAAACAAAGGAACTTACTCTTTTATCTGGTATGTCTAGGAAGTAGACCATTTTGCTATGTAACAATATCATCCTACCACTATAACTGATTTATGTATTCTAATGTTTTATAATTACATATGTGAAGATTCTAGCTCTTTTGCCCAAAGTAACATTATAAGACTTGATTTGTGTTTTGCTTTCCAATAATACAATTATATATGTTTTCTCTTGGTACTCTTAAGAAAAGTTCATAGGCTGCGTTATGCCACATATATTCTTTTTGGTGTTTAATAATAAAAATGTCATATTTTCTTCTCTATACATTCATTTTGATATTTCTCTACTGTTGTTCCAAGAAATCAATAATAACATTTTCATGTTGAATTTAAAAACAACATGACTTGGACCCATACTTATGTTTTCTCAATTAGTTTAGGAAAAATGTTTGTTTAATACTGTTAGAAAGAAATACATCCAGTGAATACATAATCTAAATAGTAGAGATGTTAATCAGAATTTTATCCAGTCAGTTGCAAAGGTTAATGTCTGCTTGGAAATAATTTAAATTTAAAAAACGGTTTCTCTGTCTACTTTCAAGTTGAAAGCACAGAATATTTATTTAAGAATGTGAGTGAGTTATCAAAATGCAAAAGAAAAATATGATATTTAGGTAGGAAAGGTCAAATTTACAAAAAAAAAGTTGTAGTTTTTGAAACTTGAAATGTCAAGATAATGTAGAAAGCTATGAAGCAAGCTTACTGTTTGATTGATTGAAACTATGTTTTAGGAATTACCAAGCAAATGCAAGCTAGCACACTTGGAAGCTCTTTGTGAAAGTGGTGTTCGATGTTTTCTGCAGGGAGGAAGTTGGAGTGTTTGCTAAAGGTGTGGCTTTGGACAGCAAAAGCTACCTTGTTAATTTTGTGGTTTGGGGAGCAGTGTTGCATGTAGAAAAATTTTAATAGAAAATTAGCTGGGAAGATGAGGCAGAGCCCTGAACAGGTGGGGTCTTCAGGATCTGGATCCAGCTGGGGCACAGGGGAAATAGGGCTCCTCAGAGTATTTTCATGAAACAGCTCTCTCAGATGAGTTAGCTTGTACACATACACTTTATTCGGGGTGACCATAAGCTATATATAAACTATATATGAGAATGGGAAGGAGTTTTCAGGGTACATATAAAAATCATTGGCTAGAGTTTAAAGTATTGTGAATGCCTCCTTTGATGGACAAGCATTCCAGGAATGCCAAGTGCTTGCTGGGTATGGGTGTGGGGGTGGGGCGTTCTTATTGCACTTCATAATGGTATCCACTATATTCCACCATACATGTTCAATATAAACACTAAATCTGGATTTATGAATGTGTTTTTTTATTGTATACATAAATAAATTGACTAATGACTATTCCTGGTAGCTTTTCTACTATTACAGAATCCTATTCAACGGCTATTTTAATATTTTTCAACAGTGTTGTACCTCTTTGGAACTTAAATCTTATTCCTACATAACTATGACTTTAATTTAAGATGAAACAAATTGTTTCTATTCTTCTTGAATTAGAAGTTTCTATTCTCTGACTAATTACATGTAGAGTAGGCTTGCTGAAAGCACTATACTGAGTAAAAACAAGTAGCATACATGTAAATTATACATGTAAATGAATTGTATTTCAGTTAATAAAGTGATCTTGGATAGAGTCTGTTTTTATAAATAGGTATTCACAGTAAATAAAACAGGAAATTTTATCTATTAAAAATTTACTTATTTAAGTTTTATTTTTTTAAATAATAAGAAAAATGTTTTGGTGGTGGGGATATACATATACACACATATATGTATAAATCTCATATATATACTATATATGTATATATGTACATGTATATACATGCATATATAGTATATGTATATATGTATATATATGTATATATACATACATGGAGCTAACATAAAAAGCCCAGTGCTCCAATGTCAGGTTTGTATTCTTTTTGAGCAATTAGTCAGTGAGAACACATATAACTCAAAATTTGCAGACTATTGCCTTTGTTATTTATTTCCTTATATCACTTAACAGTTAGATCTTATTGCTAAAGTCCCCACACAGAATATGGGAAAACAAAGCTTTAATGACTTGGAAATTTCATCCCTATTATTTGCTTTAACAGGGGAGGGAGATGCTATTCATGCTAGAGAAGGGAAAAAATCAATCATATTTCACATAGATCCATGAACCTGCAGTCTACAACAATGACTGCCCTGGCAAGGCAATACCACAGATGCAATAAAAACTTAGTAATAGTAAAAACTACACACTTTTTGATTGGATTTAAGTCTCATTACTGCCATGAAAGACATCCCTGGCAACATTATCAAAATAAAAATATATAGCTAGAAGGAAATAGGCCTTACTGGAGTGTTTATTAATATTATTTTGCTAAATATCCACAGTTTTAACCAATCCCTAATGAATTCTCATCATATTCATAGTTCAATGCATCTCTCAACTCTCATCTGAGAGGCTTGTATTTGGCCAAAGTGAAAAGAACAAGACACTGCAGAATGCTCAGTCTTACAACATATTTCATCCCTTCCCCCAAAGCTTAAGGTTCATTTTGGGAGAGAGATTGGAAAAGGTGAATGTGTCCAAGTCAGTAGATCTCTATACAGAAACAGTGTCTTCTGGACATGGAAAGGAGATTGTACACACATAATTACAGTGTTCACAACAGCATGTACAAAAACCGTGTAAGCCCTAGCCAGATGAAACCTTGAAAAGATGGGAGTTGGCCATGAAATCTCACTTCTACCCATAGAACAACTAGTGATTGTTATATACTTGTAAGAGACAGGATTTTTTTTCTCAGAGTATAATGCCTGATAAGTCAACATGCTCTATTGGAAGACTACATATCCAAGAATAATTGGGCAACATTAATTGGGAATACTAATTCACAGGCTTAAAATATAGTTTTGCATCTATTTATGTGTATAGTTATATACATACATATTCCTAAAAATGTAAATTTAAGTTTCTCCATCTGTATAATATTACATCCATGTATATTATCAGTATTATATAGTTGTATATGACAACCACTTTTTGTCAATGCTTCAGGGTAAGGCGCTTTGTCCAGTTTTCTACATTTCTTAGTTGCCTGTAGTTCTTTGTGTCAATTTGAGACTTCATGGTCCTTTTCCTCAGAGCTAGCATGCTTATCATTGTCCTTTTTCAGGTCACATTTAGGCAGTCATGTTGATAAGATTCTTGGGTGAGTGTAATATTGTCATTCTTAGGAAAGACAATCAGCCATAAATCTCCTTGTTCCTCTGTCTCTTACAATGTTTCAAACTGAGCCTAAAGTTTATAGTTTGTTTTGAAGATGTAATAGTTGAAAATGGGCTCCTAAGCTCTGATTTTTATTGGTTTAAATTTTTTGTTATGGGTCTATCTGTTACAAAGGGATGTTTCCTTAAATAGGGGTGAGGACTACACTTATCTTGGTATAGAATAGCAACTATGTAGAAAGGAGTTAATGTTCATATTCACTCAACATAAGTTGAAGATTCTTCTCCAGAATCTGTGAATTAAGTAGTATGTGTTGTTGGCTAGAATTCCTGTATCAGGCATAATTTCCCTTTTGTTACATTGTAATTGAATTCAGGCAGATATTATTTATTCATGCCACTACAGCACCCGTAAAGTTATTGTGCTATGCTTGTAACTGTTGTTACAAAGACATCATATCTGGTTAGTATAGTTGATTGTTTGTCTCAAAATTTTTTGGATATGGAAAATAGATTATATCTTGAAAGCATTGGGAGACAGAGATAAATATGATGATAATATATATGAAACTCTCAAAGAAGTATTTTTTTAAAAAAAAGATTTCCTTTTCTCTTTTCTTCTATATTTATTTGTATTATTTTTCTTAGATATTTTCTTTATTTACATTTCAAATGTTATCCCTTTTCCTGGTTTCCCCTCAGAAAATCCCCTATACTCCCCCTCCCCCTGCTCACCAGCCCACACACTCCTATTTCCTAATCCTGGCATTACTCTACAATGGGACATAGAACCTTCTCAGGACGAAGGGCCTCTCCTCCCATTGATATTCAACAAGGCCATTCTCTGCTACATATGCAGCTGGAGCCATGAGTCCCTCCATGTGTACTCTTTGGTTAGTTTTTTAGTCCCTAGCAGCCTTATTTATAATAGCCAGAAGGTGGAAAGAACCCAGATGTCCCTCAACAGAGGAACGGATACCAAAAATGTGATACATTTACACAATGGAATACTACTCAGCTATTAAAAACAATGAATTCATAAAATTCTTAGGCAAGTGGATGGAATTAGAAAATATCATCCTGAGTGAGGTAACCCAATCACAAAAGAATACACATGATACGCCCTCACTGATAAGTGGATATTAGCACAGAAGCTTGGAATACCCAAGATGTAATTCATAGACCAAATGAAGCTCAAGAAGGAAGACCAAAGTGTGGCTACTTTGGTTCTTCTTAGAAGCAAGAACAAAATACCCAAGTGAGGAGTACAGAGACAAAATGTGGAGCAGAGACTGAAGTAAAGACCATCCAGAGAATTCCCTACCTGGGGATCCATTCCATATACAGTCACCAAACCCTTTGTAAGCCAAGAAGTGCTAGCTGGCAGGAGCCTGATATAGCTGCCTGCTTAGAGGCTCTGACAGTACTCGACTAATACAGAAGTAGAGGCTCACAGCCATCCATTGGACTGAGCACAGGGACCCTAATGGAGGAGCTAGAGAAAGGACCAATGGAGCTGAAGGTATTTGCAGCCCCATAGGAGGAACAACAATATCAACCAACCAGTACCTCTAGAGCTCCCAGGGACTAAACCACCAACCAAAAAGATTTCTTTGATAAGTTTTTGCTCTGTATAATGTTCCTTTGATTTTACTCCTAAATGTTCTTTTTAATACTGCTGTTTGTTTGTTGAGCAGTGGCCCATAAAAACTATTTATAATATAATGTAGCAAAATATGACTTTTAACAGGTACTCCTCATGAATATTTCCCAAGTGTGGGGATTACAGGTATGCCCCACAACTCTTTTATGTGTCACAGTTTTACTAAATGCTGGTATATAGACAAACATTTCATGGATGACCAGTACGAACTCTACAAAATAGAGCTATATTCCTAACTACTACTTTAAAATATTATGTGTATCAAATATTATTTACTTTAGAACTCTTTTTTAAGATTTATTTTATGTATACGAGTATACTTTTACTATCCTCAGACACACTAGAACAGGACATTGGATCCCATTACGGATGGTTGTGAGCTACCAAGCAGTTGCTAGAAATTTAACTCAGACCTCTGGAAGTGCAGTTGGTACTCATTACCACTGAGCCATCTTTACAGTCTCTACTTGACAGTACTATTAATAGTCCTCATAATAGTAGACATATTAGTTTTTTATAACATCTTTTTCATTATATTTAGAATAATATCTGCATCTACTTTTATGTGTTTTATTTTATTTGCTTCACCATTTTTGAATAATTTTATCTATTTGCGTAGTTTAAATTTAAAAATGAATTTAAGATTTAAAATTTTCTTTTTCAACATTTTATTGAGACAACATTCCACACACAATATTTTGACCATGTTTCTTCCTCATACAATTCCTGCCAGATCTTCCTCCCCTCCCTACCCATCCAACATTACGTTATTGTACTTTTACTATATTTTTAAAAAATTATGCTATTTTATAATATAGTAAATTAATTATTATACTTAAGATAAAAGTATATAGTTTTATGTACAAAGTAAAAACATAAACCAAACAATGATAAAAAACAAAACAAATAAAATATAAATAAGACTAAAAGTGCCAATACTAAGGAAAATGAAATAAAGCTTTCCCAAGTACAGTTGAGTTAATTTTTTTGACCAACTGGGCATGAGGCCTTTTCTGAGTTTGTTAATATGCTCCCTTAGAGAAAACTGCTTTTATTTTTTCCAGGACACCTTGATTGCAGATAGCTTTTCCATTACAGATTATAACCCATTGTGAACTTTGTCTTAACAGTGCTGAGAGCTTATCTAGTTTCAACTTATGCAGGTCTTGGACATACTGCCACAGTCTCTATGAGTTCATATTTGTATTAGTCTTATGTCTAGAAGTCTTTGGAGTTGGCAAATTTGGGACACATACTCAAAAATTCCTCAACTACTACAGAGATACTTCCTCATCCATGTTAATTTATATTCAATTCATACTAGTAAGAAATTGTAACTAGCCTATATCACCAGATTAATGGATAATGAAAATGGGATTCATCTCTTCATCATTAAGAAAATAATAAAACAAAATCAAATAAAAAGTATGATAGTTGTAGGTATTGAGTGAGGCCATGAAAAAATTAACTAGAGTAAGGTATTCTAGACACCAAAAGTCAAATATTGTATATTTTCTTTTATGTGTGAATGTTAGCTTTTAAGCTCTCACTGTCTCTTCCAAAACATTAGTATCCAATACAGTTTGGTATGTAGTTAATGTTCAGGTGGAGAAGATCTTGCAAGGACAAGGATATTGAATTCAGTTTCTAGAGAGAGAAAAAGGAAATGAGAAAAAGGAAAATTTAGTAGAAAAGCAGATGAAAGATCAATGTAAAGAAGAGAATATGGAGAGGGACAACTAACACTAAAAGTCATTTGAAAATCCATATGGAAACCTACTACAGTAGAAGCTTCCTAAAATGTGTAGGTAGATGAAAGGAGTAGAAGTGGAATCACCAAAATAATAGGAGAGACAATGTTTCTGTGCCAAAATTATATTTATCGTACATTTCATCTAAATAATAATTATCATAAAGTTTTAAATGTTATAATCTAAAATAATTTTCTTAAAACCAATGTTTCCTAATGTAAATCTTTATTATATTAAAATCTAATCATAGCACATTTGTTCTACATTTATATTAACATTTAACCTTTATATTAATTTTATTTTAACACACTATATCTGGTTTATTTTAGGTAACCAATATTTGTTAAAGCATAATTTATTTATTAGTAGTATTAATTTTATTACTAATTTTTCATATAATACATTCTTGTTCATAACTTGTCAGGGACAGAGTGTCCCTGTTGTCCCTGAGAATTTGACCTTATCTGAATAACAGTCTATTCTCAGAGGAACCATGGAGTGTTCTCGGAAAAACCATAAAATGTTTTGTCAACGCTTCCGCTCCGGCCAGGTGTGAAGCCAGGTGTACACCCCCAGCCCCACTTCCTCTTAACGCTTCCTTGCTCTGCAAGTATAATTGCCCTGCCCTTCTGAAGTAAAGTGAGGCTTTGACAACCGTTTTTGCTTGGCCTCGTTCCTCTCTCTCACCCGTTTCTCTTTCAGGCTTGGTCCCCTTCGGACCCTGGTTAATTACTCACCCCTCGGGCTGGGGCAAGTGGCGCCCGATACAGGGACCCCGAAGTAAGGACGCTTGCCAGACGGAACACATAAGCGGAGCTCTGGAGACAGAGATCACCACCCGTGCTACGGTCCTTCCGCCGCTCACAGAGACCGGGAACAGTAAGCAAAGATTCTTCCCTTCCATCCCATAGAAATGGGCCAGCAGTTGTCGAAGGAGGCAGCTTTCATTAAGGATTTGAAGGCCTCCCTCAGGGAGAGAGGAATCAGAGTTAAAAAGAAAGACCTTATAAAATTTTTTATATTTGTGGATCAGACTTGTCCATGGTTTATCATAGATGGGCCGAAAATAAGCCCAAAAAAGTGGCAAAGGGTGGGCCGAGAGCTTAATGATAGGCTTACCAAGGAAGATCCTGATGCTATTCCCTCCACCGTTTTTTCTTATTGGGGCCTCATTCGTGATATAGTTGAGGCAGCCAGTGATGACCCCGATAGACAGCAACTTCTGGCAGTTACTGAAAACTGCCTTAGACCCCTCTCCTGTACACCCTCTGTCAAATCAGTAGTCATAGACATGAGCCTTGTTAATGGACCGGCATCAGAGTCACAAGGAAGGGTTGTAAATTTGCACCCTTACCCAACTGGGGGCCTAAAAACATATTTAACAGCCCCTGTCTTTGGAAGCCCTTCAGGAGAGGATCCCCTAGATCCCAGGGACGAGGCTACCCTGGAGGAGGAAGCTGCCCGATATCATAATCCCGATTGGCCCCCCTTGGCCTCTGCACCACCTCCTCCTGCCTATCCTCTCCCCATATGTGCTCCTTCCTTGCATGTGTCAGCCGTCCCCCTAATGGAGGCCCGTGATAAATTGGCAACTCAAGTCGCTGAATTAAAAGAGGTCCTACACCTTCAGAAGGAGTTCGCCCAACTCTCCATGGAATTGGCCTCCCTGCAGGTGTCTATTAAAGATACTCTTTTCATGCCATCCCCTTGCCCCCTTTCAAAGAGTGTCCCACCACAACAAGGCCTCCCTTCAAAATCTTCTCAAGTCCCTCG
Organism: Montemys delectorum; assembly: GCA_019843815.1. NCBI lineage: Eukaryota > Metazoa > Chordata > Mammalia > Rodentia > Muridae > Montemys > Montemys delectorum. Next base: position 85,587 of record JADRCD010189540.1, read on the forward strand.
TCGCCTGGCCATGACCTGTCCTGTCTTGACTAGATCTAGAGAGGCTACGTTAGAGGGAGATTTACCAGCCATCCCAGGAGTGAGCTGTGAACCGGCCCCGCTTCCTCCTTTATCCGAACCTCCTTATGATGAGGTGGCCATTACGGGGTCAGATAGTGAGGAGGAAGAGCCCCCCCC